>JAZGTK010003361.1:0-23762 GCA_036877625.1 Ambastaia sidthimunki | reverse complement strand
AATTCATCTCTCCATTAGGCCTGATGCTCTTGAAGATCCTCTTGCAGTCTTGATCTTCTATTCTCTCTCTTTATCACTGTAAATGTGGAAAGGTGGTTAATGAACTTGCTTCTCACACAGGTCACTAAATAGAAAAGACTAAGCTAATGAGGCTGGGCATCATTTAGCTGCCTACAGTAATAAAGGTCTTGGGTGATAGTGGTGGAGTTAATTATCAGTAAGCACATATAAAATCTGCACCTGCAGCACTGCACAGAAACTTCAGCAGACCTTCACAATAATGAAACCTGTTTTTCACAGTTCTACACTTCCTTTAGCCTTTGCATGATCATTTATGAAGTATTTTGTCTTATTCATGCATTTAGCTACCAGTAAGACTTTAGCACTCTTAGCTTGTGTTTACATATTTCAGCATTTCAAACACATTGTGAAAATTCAGCCTTAACCAATCACATTCAGAAACAAGTTTCAATACAACCGTTACAGGATGTTCCACTTTTTATGGTCCTGTATTTACAAAGCAGAAAGAATTTTAAATTTGTTCTGTTTTTCTGAAAGTTCTACAAATTCAAAGAAGAGGTTGCCAAGTAAACAAAAGTCCTGGACATGTGATGTCTAGTCACCCTATACTGTATACTGTATACACCCTATACTGTCACAAGACTATACTGTAACTACCCTATATAATATACTGTACTTTGTCTGTGCCCTTCACCTGATCTGCAGAAGGTTTGTTTAGCAGACCGGACTCTTCATTGCCTTTATCACTGGACTTCATCTCCACCACGATACCACCTTTCATGTCTCCAGATGCCCTGCAAAGATGAAGAACCTGAGAATGAACACAACTGCAGAATGAAACATGACATGTAAATGTTTCATCTTAATTTGCTACTCACACGTCCTTCTTGTCTTTCTTCCCACAGGTCAGCTTGCCTTTCTTATTGAGGAAGAAGATCAAAGCCACCAACAGAAGCAGCAGAAGAACACACACCACCACAGCGATCACGACTGCGCTAGAACCCGCCTGCTGTTTGTCCGCTGAGAACATCCAGAGAGTGAGGGAGAACGTGAGAGAGTGTGGAGAACAGAGAAAATGAGAATAATGTTGTTGAGATAGTGATAAAGAAAGATGGGGGTTAATTGGTGGAAAATGGCAGGTGTGAAGTGATCAGTTTGGGTGGGAGAGGATGCAAAAGGGGGACATGAGAAGGGGGTGGAGTCATGAGGGTGGGAGGAAGTGGATCAGAACAATATTCAATTGTTCTTTTGTCCACCGTAAATGCAAAACCCACAGCGTGATTTATGATGTCATGATTTGTGAACCAATATACATACAGCAGGTAATACAGACCTGTTTTAAACATGGGGTTTCCTTTAAGCAGCATTATGGGGAAAAGACAGTTGAGTCCCATTGAAACATACACTCAAAAAATAACCTCCACTAATAATTCACTACACATACTGCAAAACATCTTTTCCCCAATCGGTTTTCTAGTAAAAAAATAAACATTTTTAAACCATAAATGTACTTTAAAAGCCAAAGGCAATTCAGAGACTGTATCCTGAATTAAGTTGTAGCACTTTGTGGCATTGAAAGAGTCGTTATTCTGTTTAAGCATGAAGCTCTGCTTAATTGAATTGAATTTTGAAGGATTTTTTTTAAAACGACATTTATAACAAAATCTATTTGCCAACAGACCCGATAAAGTCCTAATTATGCTTCAAGATAAAGTAAATGTATCTTGTTTAAGGGTGTTTAGATATTTTTAGCTCTTAATACTGATTGGGAAAATGGTTTAGTTGCAGTGCTTAAATGAGACCCATCACCACAACGTCGATAAACACACCATGAGTACATACACACGCGAAAATACATGAGTGATGCAATGAGCTAGCTAAACACCTCACCACACGCTCAAGGATGGAAAAAGGGAGAAGAGTATTAAGACACAGACACCTCAGTCACAGAGAGGAAGGAAAGAGAGAAGTAAAATAGAACAGAATCCTTTATTGTCCCAAACAAGGGAAAATTTAAAGGTGCAGCATCCACAAAATATAGGACAGACATCATTCAAAGATCACATACAATATACAATATACACAGTGTTCTGTAACAGTACATAATATACAATGTAGAATCATGGAGAATCATGGAGTATACTCAAGAAAGAGTCCTGAGAGGGAGAGGAGGAGTAGAGAGAGCTGGGACAAGTGTCTACCTCTGTTAGCAGAATCTTTATCCATCACTGCTTCTGCTGAGCAAAATAGTCTGATTTTAGAGGATAGATATAATTTGCATAGACATGACCAACACTACATATTTAGTGTTGAGACAATTATGTTTGTAAAGGCATAATACCTATTAAAATCCAGTCCTTGATGGCCAGTGCCATAATTTAATGCCAACTTTACAAAGTCTTCCTTTACAAGGCTAGACCTTTACAAGGTCAAACAAGGTCTACAGGATTAGTTTGTAAATTTTAGACAGGTTGGAACTAAACTCCGGAGGGCAGTGGCCCATCAGGACCGGAGCTGAATAGACTTGTTCAGCTATAAGCAGAATGCAGTATATATTGTATCCTGTGCACAATATGTGAATTGCCTATATGCATAAGGTGCCGTATACAGGAAGTATACAGTATATACTGCACAGTATAAGGTGCTTACCTGGTTTGATGGACACCTTGAACTTCATGTTTTCTGTTCCGTGTTTGTTGGATGCTTCGCATGTGACACCATCCTTCAGAACTGCAGATGTGGCTTTAAGTGTGACTGTGCTGATCACCCTATTCCCCACTACTGTTACTGACTACACATACAATACACAATATCATATATAAGTACAATATCATATATTACTATATAAGTAATCTATATTAGATAAGTCACACACCTCTTTGCCAGAGGGTGTCCAGGTGAACTGTGGAGCAGGATAACCAAGAGCAGAACAATTGAGCGTGATCATGTCTCCTTCCTTATCAACCAAACCATTGACCAAACCATTGACTGGAGCATCAATTTCAGGTTTACCTTCAAGAACACACACACAGAAAAAAAGAGAGTGAGGGAGGGAGAAACAGAGAGTGTGTAAGAGTGGATAAGCCAAATGAAAGAACATATTCTTTATCAATGGCCAAATTACACACACACACACACACACAAAAGTTCAAACTGACCATCATGTAAAATAATTTTTATTAATTATTTTATTAATAATGAGTTACTATGAGCTTTAAGTATAAACAGTATTATCAGAACAACAGATTTACTGTGGCTGTAGTTCGACCTGTATCTTGTTATTATCCAGACAAGGGAACCAGCTGCTATAACATTAAGCGATGGCTGTTGACACTGATGACAGCCTGTTTACTTAATTACCGAGTATATTTTTTATCTTCTGAACACAAGCCGTTTTTAACATTGCTGACAGCTTGCATCCACATTTTGCACTGGCAAGTTATTTACAATCTGAAAGTTATTTTTGTATTAACAAGCATTAAATTCATCTTTAAAACCTACAATTTGTAAACCAAAATAGCATTTTTGTGTGTGGGTAATACCTGTGACAGTGAGGGTGACATTGGCTTGTTTTTGGAGGCCCGGCACAGAGGGTACAGCTCCCACACATGAGTACACACCAGCATCAGACAAAGACACTGACTGAAGAGTCAGCACACCCGTCTGTGACAGCACCTTTGAGTCCTGCAATACACACACAAACACAGTGAAACAAAAATCCCCCGCAGTAAAGCGTTAACAGTATTTTCAAAGGAGAGCAAGTGAGGCACTCCAGGAAAAACTGAAGAAAGGATTGATCATGGATGGATTTGTTGACTTGCCTTTTTCCACTGCAGGGTATAATGATCTGAGGACTTGGTCTTACATTGAAGTTCCACAACATCTCCCTGAGAAGCAAGCACAGGACCTTCTGGAGCCACAACCACTGGGTCAAGATCTGTGGGAAAGACACTAGAGTGATTACAAGTGTATGTATGGGGATCAAACAGGTGTGGCTGTCATTTCAGTTGAATATATCAGTAAATCCTTTGTAATACTAGTGATATCAACAACCAGTTTATCTCCAACACTCTGCCATGGTGTGTGTGGTGTAGAATACTTACAATGCACAGAAAAGGTCAAAGTCTTGGTAAGTACAACCTCGGGTGCAGCATCAAAGTCCAAAGCTTCACATTTATAGGTTCCAGCATCCTGGCGAGTCACACTCTTGATTGTCAAGCTGCCAGCTAGACCTTTCAGTGGTTCGTCCTTACGATTAAAAAACAAATGGTTGAGTTGGAATAGTCACTCAAATTGTTTGTTAGAGATTTGGCATAGATGCTTGTGACTCTTACCTCTTTCGCAAAATCAAACTCTGGCTGGGGGTTTCCGTCAGTCTCACAGATCATATGCACATCATCTCCCTCTTTGATTGGCCCTTGATTTGTCAGTCTGAAGAACACATTTTCTGATGGATCTGATTGAAGGAGAACAGGATGAGGATTTTGAGATGAAGTGCATACAGTTTGCGTATGCAGCAGGTGTGCGTGTGTGTGTGTGCGTTGAGCTCACATAGCAGCACAAGGTTGAATGTGTCTGAGCTCTCCTGTTTGATCTGCTTGTTTGGCATGCTGTACTCCACAGTGCAGTGGAAGACTGATTTAGCATCAGCTTTCTCTGGGTGCATGAAGAGTGTGCTGGTCACAGTGTACAGGCCTGAGGCTTCCTTCACTACACTGGGAATCATGTATGTTTCTGAGAGAGAGAGAGAGAGAGAGAGAGAGAGAGAGGGAGGGAGAGAGAGGGAAGATTAGGAGTTTTCTACCAAGAGACCCCCTATCCAGACTTTTCAAATAAGGGAGCCCCAATATAAAAAAAGGTACATTTTCTGTGTAAAACCTCATATCTATCATTAATAATATGAATAAGCAATTCTTTCTTTATAATGCTTGAAAAAAGATAACGTACCACGTTTTGAAATGCATTTTAAAATACACTAAATATTTTATTGTTTGAAAAAATGCAGTATATTTTTAATCTGTCCACAGACCACTGGGCTTGTAATAAAACTCTGCACAAGTAATACACCTGTAATCAGTTATCCTTTGGAACTGAGAGAGCAACAAGTGAAGAATAAGAATCATATTTGATACTTCCAGGTTAAACACTTACTCTCCTTTTGGTCCTTAACTTCTGGCAGAGGGGTGGCGTCCTTGAACCAGATTATACGGGGCTGAGGGTGGGCATTCCTGCTGGTGCACTTACCAACCTAAACAAACACCCACACAAACACAGAGACAAAAGGCTGTTAAGAGCTTTCTGATAAACATTTTAACTGTCATATAAAGTCTCACAATAAGCAAATGGAGCTGAAAGCATCAACATGGGACTCACCTCAGAGGAGATTGAGTCATGGCTGACAGTAATGGCCTGATTATTACCAGATATCACTGGTTTCTCTGGAGCATCTGTGAGAAGAAATAAGACAGAACATGTTATTACTGGAAGTTCATTTTTATTAATAGCTTTCCTGAACAAAATACAGACTGTCACAGAAACATGCATGTACCCATTGAAACTGGCAAATCTACAAAACAATATATTGACATTTCTTAGGATTCAAGGTGAAACAGGAAAAGTTTCCTAATAATATGAGGACATTATCACTCTTTCTCTTTGCTGTCTTTCCAAAACGCTTTCATACTGCTTTCACTCCCCAACCCCCATTTTACACACAATGTCACCATATCACTGCTCCCAGCTGTCATCTGCTACAAAAATAATCGGCATATTTTTTAATAAAATTAACACTCATTCCATTCTTCCTAGAGTCCTACTCTCTCTCTCTCTCTCTCTCTCTCTCTCTCTCTTTCTTTCTTTCTCTCTCTCTCTCTCTCTCTCTCTCTCTTTCTTTCTTTCTCTCTCTCTCTCTCTTTCCAAATTTTATTGCTCACTGATTGCTTTCATAGTCCAAAAGACCCAATGGAGTTCTTAATAGTTCACTATCTCAGATGTACCTCCTAAACTTTCTTTTTAAATTTCAAATTGGCATTTGGAAGAACTTGATCGAAAACTATCAAAAAGTCTCTATTTTGATAGTTCTGATAGTTCGCAACACTTCTGGACCTCTTTACTCTCTAGGAAATACAACTATTAAAGAGCTATTAAAGAGATTTTATGATTTTTCCCTCCACTTCAATCTTTCCTTCAGAGACCTAAAATCTCTCTAAAATATCAAAATCTCTCTTAAGATACATAAAACAGCTACAGAGAATAAGAGTAAATTTGTATCACGATCAATGTTTCTCCCTCTCAAAACGAGGACATTTCCTTCAAGTACAGCCATTAACCATGAGGCAGGCTGCAGCATTGTCTCCTGGGAGGAGAAACCATTGTTTTCAGCTCCCAATGCTCTCATTAACAATTATTACAGCCATTACAGCTCTTTCTATGCAGTCTGGGGTGGAAATCTCTCTAATATGCACACACACAACACACACGCACACACACGCGCACACGCACACACACGCGCGCACGCACACGCGCACACGCACACACGCACACGCACACACACACACACACTTTTATACACTGTCCCTATGAGTAACCTCGTCACACACAGCTGGGGGAGGGTTTCTAATGAATTACTGAGCAGGTGGCTAAACTTTCCTAATGCAGGACAATTAGCCTACTTGAACACCAGTACACTGAAATATTAGGTGTAAGTATGTATGGACCTTATTTAGTGTATATGTTATATTTGAGTCTACCAAAATAAAAACTGTAAGGCTTAAGTCTTAGATCATGTTTAATTTTTATAAATCATCTGTTAGTAAACTCGTGCTCTCAGGCAATCCCAAAGTCCCGTTTAAAGGTGGTTTGAATTTTCAGCATGAGGTCTAATTCCCAATGTTGTGCAGCTGGTCTGGGATCAGTAGAAGGCAAGGACAGGGATCTGCTGTGAGGTCAGTAATCATTAGCATGGTGTTTAATCCACATTCTTTAACATGACATCCATCAAACATGATGTGCAATTACTCTGTTAATCAATAGTGTCAAATCCAATCCTACATCCATAATTGACCTAGGGCAAATTATAAATGAGCCAGAGCTAATGAATAGGGATAAAAGTGGCCATATTTCTCAAATTGCCCAGAAGAGTAGACACATACATAAGTATCCAGATGAAATATGAATACTAAACTAATGAGGTTATGAAAACAAGAATTTTCAGCTGTAAAGAATAACATTTGTATCACTGGTTAGATTTGGATATATATATACAGAAAATCAAATAAATCTGAAAATCACTAGATTTATTTATTCTGTTGATCAGTAAATGATAAACAGGATTAAACAGGTGTTCATGCACCAAAAATGAACCCCTGAAAGCTTAAATAGTCACATGGAGTGATTTAGAATTTTTTTTTTTCAGTCACACTTACAGAAAACCTTGACCTCACTTTCACCCTCGGAGACCCCCATAGCCCCTCCGGTTACTTGACAGTAAAAGCTCCTCTCATCTTCCACCATGACTGGAGAGATGGTGAGGGAAAAATCATCTCCCAGGGTTAAGCGATCCGTCAGTGACGTCCCAGCATCAATGCCAAAACCCTCAAAAGACTTGTAAGCTATTTGAGTTCTCACACCCGCAGTCTCCTGAGGATACAAAGTGACAATAACACAAGCAATTAAATACAAAAAGCAGAAAAAAGTCAACAACATTTCATCAGAAACACAGTAGCTGTGCTCTAAAACATTTCTCATGGAACAGTGTAATTGTATCATTATGATTTAAAGTAGGGAATGTACTCACAATGAACCACTGGGCTACAACAGCAGCGGGAATAGCAGAGGCGGTGTATGTGCAGGGCAGCTTAGCGGTCTCTCCTTTAATCACCTCCACCTTTGGGGTCACATTCACTACGACTGCAGCCAAACACACTGTGAGGTGAACGAGAGAAAAGAAAACTAAAGATTATATAGCTGATAGCAATAATGAGTGTTTTTATTAAGAATTTGAGTTTTTGCTGGAAGTAACAAGGTCTAGATGGGAAGCAGTGAACAACACTCAGAACAATTTGTCTGATGGCTCTTCCCTGCACCAGCCTCAGTCACACGCAGTGAGAAATGATACACACGCTGTGACTCCTAAATAGCCATTGTGGTCCTGCTGCCTAACATGAAGGCCAGCTGCACAGAACCAGGTGCAAGAAGAAAGAAAAAAGAAAGAGATTACAGAGATAATCTTATAAAACTGGGTAGCAGGACTGTGTTAGGTAGAACAGTCTGGTTACTAGGAGAACTGATTAATTATGTTTTGAAAAAAGATGCACTTGCACTGACTTTTAAATGATTAGAAGTCTCTTGGATTAAGTCTCACAAACTTAATATACAGACATTGAATGTCATGACTTGATTGAGAAATTAGTCTGAATGAGTTATAGAAAGAGGTATTGCCTATTTATTATGTTTCTAATAGTTCACTGTACATTTAACTTAGACTGCATGTACAAGGAAACACTATATTTTACCAGAGCCAAAAGCCAAGGACATGAACGAGTCAATGAATCATTAGGTCCCTTTGGTAGTTTTAGAATAAGAACTGGTTTTCCCCACTCTAAATGAAACCGAGATTAAAAGAAAAAAAATTCACGTCTTTTTGTGTGTGGTATGTAATATGAGTTCTGGCTTTGTGATCGTGGTACCCATGGGACGTCGTCCTTTACAAAGATCACAGGATTAGTGTGGCATCAAAACTGACAATAATCTCTTGTAGGATCCGCCCTTTTCCTGAGTTTCCTCCATCTGATAGACAACATACACGCGCAAACATAAACACACTCTCTACTCGATTCTCATGACTCCCACAAAAGCGCAGAACCCAAACAAACAGCTCGTGAGTGCAGTGAGTGGTGTGTTCCAGACTGCCTAAGAGGAGCTTAAATCTGCCAAGTTCTGTAACGAGCAATTTTCACATTATTGGGCTGAGACCAGCAGTAAAAGCACAAAAACTGAACAAAGAAACCAGTCAGATCCAGAGTGGCTGCTGTAGTACAACAGCTCTTCATTCAGGACAGTAAAGTGTCTGCTATGATCGCACAGCACGCACATCACAGTGCTCCAATCAGACTAATGAATTTCAGGTAATTCATGCACTCATGTTTTCAGTTTTCTCTCCAACACACACACTGATCTCTGGCAGTCTGGATTCACATCCCTGTGGAGGTGGAACAACAAACAAGAGTGGCGGCAGACTCAGCAGACGCTGTGGTAGCGCTACATTAATGGCCAGACTCGAGATCGTATGCACGATTAGAAATGGGCTGATAATGAGCTGATGTATACAAAACACATCAGAATGTGTTATGGAAATTATCTGTGTGTATATCCACTAAAGGCCAGTTGAGTTGTGTTTTTTCTCATTAAGAAGAATGTGTGTGTGTGTGTGTGTGTGTTAGACATTAAATGTGTACAGGGCAGTCTGTGGGTGTAACATTCCTCTGCTGATTGATAGAGAATGTTTCAGAAACCTGTGCGTAGTGGTGGGTTCAAAGGTCAATATGTGTAGACATGCACAGAGCATATCTCTTTGTCTAGTGTGCATAGTTTTTCTCCACACGCATGTTTAAGCTGTCTGACATGTAAATGGCTCAATCAATAGTGCATGTTTAAAGAGGGAACCAATCAACATTAGAACAAATAAACCTGTTTGGAAACAATCTTTTTTTGCTATACTGACAGTTTTTATATTAGGAATCGCCATCTGAAGAGTGGACAGACACGGTAAATCACCCCATAACCTACAAAACACCATGTGTCATGGGCCAAAGCTGTAAATCCGAAATCTGACCTGATTTAATGAGAAACAGAATATCAAATGACATATCACATGGTTTCTGGGCTGAAGCTCCTATAGGAATTCTGGGCTCTGTGACTGTGTAGTGCTCTGGTCCCCTTACATCAATATTACTTAATTTGTCAAGGGACTTCTCTGCACCCATGGGCACCTAGAATTGTTTTGACCTTTAACCCCATAGCCACAGCCCTGCAGAGTTTGGAGTTGGTTATTTATCTGTGTATGCACAAAAGTACACACTCGTGCATCTGTTTAAAGCTCCCATCCCAATTTCCACTCTCTCCTACTTTGCACACTATTCTTGTCTGATCAATACTACTTTTCTACACTTCTTTTCTGCCTTGGGGAGCAGCTGGGCAGACAAAGGGCAATTAAGGGGCAATTAGTGGCTCCTCTGTTCAATCTCTACCTCAGCAGGGGCTGGGTGGGGCACGGTCGAGGGCACGTGTGTGCGGGTGCAAGTGATCGCAAGTGGTTGTCGTAGAAATAGATAATCAGTTTTAAGGGAGGGAGTGTGAGTGATAGGTGGACAGAGAAGCAGATGGACAGGAGACGTTCTGACTGTGAGCTGCAGACACATCGACAGACACTTACACCGAGGGGAGTTTGTGTACACACACACACAGACACACACACACCCTTATTCAGTATTAATGAATCACTGCCATACTGCATTCTGACAACCCAAAACACTATGAGGCAGTTCTCACACAGCCGGATCATTTCAGTACTGGCTGGATGGTGGAAAAAAAAAAAGAATTGGGACAGTGGATTTCAGAGAGATGGAGAGCTGCCACAGTCAAAGCCTGCTGTCATACAGTCCCATTGAAGTTCTGCCACAAGTGCTAGCTGAAAACTATTCCTCACACACATACACACACAGCAGAACAGCAAACAGCAGTTGTAAAAAGAGTCAGCTGCTTTTTTACTTCAACTCGCAGTCTGTCCATTTCCTTCTTTTTTTTTTAGTTGTGTTGTTTCCTTCCCTCGTCTTCCCCCTCTTTCTTATCTGTCTAAAATATATCATGTCTTAATCATGAGGAGTTTTGGGTGCACTGTCTTTTTAAGAACTTTTTATACCATCTGTAAATCTAACAATACATCCTCCCTTTTCGTTTTCCTTCTCACTCCCCCAACTTTCATTAATTTTCTGGCTGGTGGTGTCATCACTAGCACACACTGAGGGCTTGATGTATTATACAGATGAATGGTGTGTATACAGTATCTTTCCACTGCGAGGACATACTGTACACACACACAAAGTCTGACAGACGAGAAAGATGAACACTCCCTCATGGCCAACAGCCTCAGTGTAAACTCAATTTTCCATAAACACTCGGCCACGGGTACATGAGCTGCTTGTCCTGTGTGGGCTCATGCGAATTCTTTGAGAATATAAAGAGTGTTAAAGACAGAATATTATTTGTAAAACCACCCATTTGTTCATTTACAGCAGTACTTGACACTTTTTAACAATGTATCCGTTTTGAAGCCATAGCCTAACGGTTGGTGAATGTCATCAGACACATTGATCTTTGAAATGAGTAATTTTTGCATAACCAGTAATAATTGTTTTTAATCAGGTTTCCCAACATTCCACTTGTATCAGCATATTAAACTAGGTATTTCCATATTTACTCAACCAATTCCAGTTTACTTAATTTTTAACCTTTCACGCTATTCATTTTTCTCTGAGCACATTTATAATCTCCACTTCTGAAGTTGATCCACTGGAAACTGAGCAGATGAACTTGTCTCTGTAACTGTATATGACAGTGGGTCAGCACAGCTGAGTATTCTCAATAAATCCTGCCTCTTTTCTTTATGAATATTGCATCTGCTTAACTACTGAACCCACTGCTGACCCAAGCAGCACTAAAACCAGAATGAATGAAGTTCATCATTAGTGATGTAATGATGCCCTAACATTTTCTTCCATCAAAAAACTAAAATCTTCTGAAACCACATTCTCGAACAAGCTCTGGTCTAATTAAAAACGCATTTGTAATCGCAGGCATGTAAAATCAGACACACTTTTACTCATATAGAATTTTTAATCAGGTATTTTACGTTTTTAAAAAGTTAGCCTAACTAAAGTATGGATTTAAAATATGCATATATTAAAATGAAATGAACAAAAACACTAACAACATAAATATTCATTTGAAAACATTCATCCACACTTAGTATGGGAAAAGTGTTAACCTTGCCGATTTTATGGAGGTCTTTATTTTTCAGTGATGATGTTGTGCTGAATATTATTGCTATGGCAACAGGGTAGCAGGACTGCCGTGGGGCTAATAGAAGTGAGTGGGATGGAACAGTATCAACACTGCCTTACTGTCAACAGTTACAGCTGAATTACATTCACAACTAAATTCAAACATATCAACACAAGACCCGACTGCAGACTGCATCTATAGAGCCATCTACACAAAAAACACAATTTATGGAACCATCCACACAAGTGTCACAGTTATGAAAGTGAATAAGGATACAGTTTCATGTTAACGTAAAACTATTGACATCACACTAAGAAATCAAGAACTACAAATATAGAACTTCACTTCCTGACATCTTCAAATAAACGGCCAAGCACAAAATCCAAAATGGCCAGTTGATGTATCTGGTCTGCGTGTGAGTGTGTGTTTATTGGGTGTGGGGGGTAAAGAGGGGCATGATGGGTCCATGTAAGGCATGACATCACTCATCACTGCCGTGATGAGACATGAACAGGTGCAAGAGCACCAACAGCAGCTGCTGGCACTCACACACACATTTACACACTGGCACACATCCACATAGTCACAAGGCAAAGAAACAAGATCAGGGGTGAACAGAAAAGGACAGACAGATTTGGAGGGAATCAGAAGTGAAACAGGGGTTAAGAAACAATGTGATGCAAAATAGCTACAGTAGACACTGCTACAAAAATAAAAGAAGGAAGGAAAAAACTGGAAAATGAAACTTTGTGTTGCCCATAAATAGATTCAATTAACATAGAAACATAAAAAACAACAATGAGGGACGTTTCGCCTACAAATAGTCACATGTTGTTCCAACAAACTGAGACAAATTAAAACTGGGAAGCATGATTCACTCTTGTTGGCCCTTCTTTTTGTATATCTCGGCTTTTGAACTGTGGCTTTGTGTGTGGGCAAGTCAGACACACACACACACAAATGCAGCCATTGTTCAATACAGGAAGAGATGTAAAAGGTGTTATTTTGTATATATATCTTGAATTGTGTTGTTGCATAAATAAGTATAAATCTAACAAACTTTAATAAGGTTTAGTAATCATCTCACATAAATTTGCTACTTACGTAAATGTCTCTTGTTTAAAGAACATTTACCCAACTGACAATTGTTGTAACATCTTGGTCTGAATCAAACCCATTTTTATTCCTATACACCGAAACCGTAGTCATATCTGGACCACAGCTGCCTCAGTTTATACCACGCTTAAAATTGTTATTATTATATTTATTATAAGCGTTTGGACCCCACTGACTCTGGTTTACAGACTCCAGAATGAATGTACAGGTTATATGTGTGTGTGTGTGTGTGGTCAATAAGTCTTCTGCTAAAACAGCAGATCAAAAGAACATTTGAATTTATCTTCTGGCTCCTGCTAAGCGGTACATTCCTTCATCTCATGCATCTCTCTCTGCCACTCTGTATTCACTTCGGGACCATAGACCTGTGACAAATGACACTCCAGTGTATATTTCCAGTCATGCTGTTATGATTTAGGCATGCTATTGGTTGTTTAACATTTAGCCATTCACAGGCACTTATTTATACAACAAAATTAACCTTTTCTCTGCACACCTATGGTAAACAAATGTCTCCCCTCTCTTATTTTTCTCACTTTTTTGGTCTAATTCAACCAGTGKAGCTATTTTCAATGCTCACTATCTATGAAAAGTGCAATGAAACTACACTAAACTACAATGAAACTAAACTACAATGAAAGCGCTAGTTTTTGTCTAAATAGGTAAATAGTGTATAACTGTGAAGTGGGATACAAGGTCAATTCACTCGAGGTCTTTTGTACTGCCAGCATTCCGCTTTGCTTCTGCTGTTGTCCTGACAACAGGGTCATGAGTCAAACCAATTGTTTCTGAGGGCCACAGAAATTACCACACACAGCATGAGAGATATAGAAGAAGTTGGCGACTGTGTTTACACAGGGAATTACATTACGATGATCTATAGGACGAATGAATAAAAGATGTGTTTATTAAGTATGCGGTTCATGCATCTACATTAAAACGTTCTGGACATATTGAAAGTTATCTGATGTAACTGCTTTGCATCTATAATTTAGTCTAGTTAGTTAGCTGGTGCATTTTGTCTAAGAGGGCAGCAAATCTTAAATAATTCAGACAAAATATATCCTCTGCAGCTAACGCAACTGATGTTTTATTCTTTTTTTAGTTATTTTTAAGCTTCTTTTGAATTACTCAAAGCAGAACATGCTCTTTTTGCTCCTCTGTCTTTGATACATGAGCTTGCATTACAAGACTAAATGTAGAAGCAAATCTTTTTGGTGGAATGACACAAATTGTGTCAATACATATGACACATCACTAAATTTGATGATAGTTTATTAAGTGGCCCAGAAGATGGACTGAGGAGAATCTTAGGGCCTGTCTCAAAAGTTTCAAATTACCTGTTTCAGGAAACCCAATTTGAAATTGCCTCTAAGGGAGCGAAATAAAACTCACATGACATTGACAAAAATGAAGAGATTGGATTCTTATTATGGGACGTCAGCAAAGGAGCATGGATGAAAAACGAAGTTAATATTTAATGTGGAGGGACAACTCTCTCTCCCTCACCTCACCAGCCCCCAGGCGGGGCAATTACCATCCCCTCATTCCTAACTCCAGCTGAATGTGAAAATGAATTTTGGGGAGGGAGATGAGGTACGCTGGGGGTTGGGCGGTTCAACAGAGAGCGGAGTGATGGTCTGAAACAACCAAAAAATGGATGTTAAAAATGGAACAAAATACAAAAACAGACAGCGATGTCTAAATGGAAGTCTAAATGCTGCAATTTAGTGCCTGTCTGCATTTCCCCCGTTTACTTTAGCAAAAATGAGCGTCTATAACAGGAGGCAGATATGTGCATTGTTTAGCAGAGCAATCAGCCTCAGCAGATGACAGTTAATGGTGCAACAGCCAGTAATGGACATCTAAAATGAAGTGAATTAATAGAGAACTCAGAGAGGGAGAAAGTGAAAAAGAGAGATGGAATAAAAACTCAAAATGGAGGCAGACAGCAATAAAATAAATAAGTGAGTGACAGCGGTGGGGTGGGAGTGGATGAAGGGGATGTGAGGGGTGTATTAGCGCTGACAGTTACAGACCCTCACGCTGTTTGTGTGTTTTTAAACTACAGCGGCTGAACACACAATGAAGGGGACGGTTAGGCGGCGCATGGACATCTCTGCTGTACCACTCAAACTCATTATTGAGATAGAAGGATGAGGAAAAAGGGAGAGAAAGCTGAGTCAGAAGATAAATAGTAGGACCGTGTATGAGAGAGACATTATGGCTCGTATTAATCTCGCTAAAAGGGTTAGGACAGTATGAACAGCCCTCTCTCTCTCCAGAGCCACTCCACACCATTTCTCTCTCACTTTCTCAACCTTCCTTCTGTGTAGCATAGTTTGCTCTGAGGATGATTATAAGTTGTATGTATAAATACTGAGCAGACACAGTTGTGTGTTTTGGTATAGATAATCAGTCAGAAAATATCCTGCCTGAAATGAGAGCAAATCAACAGAGCTTTGTTTCTGCAGGAAATACTGTATGTTTTTGAGGAATGTAAATAAATATGAACCCAGAACACTGCTCATTTGTCAGCTACAGAACCAGCTGCTCACTTGCTCTATTATTTTAGTTATTTATAAAAAGTGCATTTCTCCTAATATTCCTTTCTCCCTTTCTCCCATTCTGTACATATTGAAAGCTATTTGATGTAACTGTTTTGCATCTATAACTGTATTTGTATAACTGTATACTGTATTTGCATCTTTGGATAAATAAAAAAGGTAATAATATAGTTGTCGACATACAGTAATTTTTAAAAGGCTTATCAGGCGACTTTGAGACATTGTTCAGATTTCTGAAATACCAGATAAGACACATGTGAGATTACTAGGGTCTTGTTCTCAGAAAAAAATGCGGGAATTAGAAGATTTAAACAAAATGTTTGCATCTACTAGAAACATTTGAGATCTTAAAGAGATCTTTTTTCTTTCTACTGGGTTTCTACTAGTCGCTGTCTTTTTATTTTTCTCATGTTTTCTCTCTTTTAATGACCTTGTGTTCTGATCATTATTAACTTTAACTCAGTTCAGATGAAGTTCAGATGAAGGTCTGTCTCCAGCCAGGCCACACACAAACACATTTCTCGTCCCCAGCCCTCTGGTCCTTGTGTCATAATGAAAAAAGTCTCCTAATTTCAGTTCCTATTAACACTTCTCCTTTTGTCTCCCCTTCCCCTCTTCCTGTCTCCTCCCGCTCTTAAGTTCCACATTTCTCGCACTGAGGTGCTTTATTAGCTGGACAATAGGGCAGTTGACTTTTGGTGGGATTGGTGGGGTGGCCGGTACACAAGCACCATACAGAGCTGTCTTAGTAAACATAAGAACTAGTAAAAACCATTTTAAGCTTTGAATTGTAGAAACAGGCAAAAGGACTCTGCTTACACTCCCCACAAACCATTATATTTGACCTTAACACAGAGAAAAAATGAAGCCTTAGATTAGAGCAAACATGTTTTGCTTTCTGTGTAAATTATTAATATTCAATGTGGGATGGTGACTTTTTGTTGAACCTCACAGTCACAAAGTAAAGAGCTTGACTGTGTGCTAAAAGAAAATGTCATCGTCCTCATTGAACATTATTAATAACAGAATAAGTGCTGAATTGGAACAGCAAATGCTGGAATGTTACTGCTAGTTATTTAGCAATGGACAGACAATCATAAATTAAAAAATATTTGCCTCATTACATATTAAAAGTTTGTATACGTCATTGAAACTTTCAGGATGTATGCTTAGTTTTTAGTCAGTTTCTTAGGAAAACAGTTAAAAAGTCAAACTACAAATGCTTTAACTGGAGTCATGTATAACCACAGATGGAGAAGCAGGTATTCACATGCTTGTTACATTCTGTATTTGTCCAATCAATGTTATTTATCTTGCAAATATCGATAAAAGAACAAAAAGGGTGTAAATATGTTCCATGTAAGACTTGAGATATAATACAAACAATGTGAAACATGGAGGCCAGGATTAAAAACGGTCCTAGTTTAACTATTTCAAGTGCCAAAAGCCCAAGTGACTCCAGGACCTCTTTAGATGGTTTAAATCCCAACCATAGCTTAAAATAAACACACTTTTCCCCTCTCTCCTTCTCTCACCCTCATCTTTCACCCTGTCTGGCAGCAGCTCTATTCTATTTAGCCAAGGATCTCTTTTCCTAATGAATTTCAGTTTGGCAGTGGAGTCAGAGAGAGAGAGAAACAGAGACAGAGGGAGAAGAGTGTCTCCAATCTCTGAGGCTGCTGATGTTTGTCTGCACATCCCCAGGCCTGTTTTCCTGTCAACCCCTGTACAGTGAAACTGGTACAATCTTCTTTTCCCGGTCCCAGGTTAGTGAGTGGAAAAAACAGGAAATAAGGGGAGGATATAAGGAAATTAGCATGGAAAGAAGGTTGGTTGTGGGCGGAGTGATAAACGTTAAACGACTGTGAATAATTACATCTGCAATGCGTATATTAACAGCTTCACTCGTGAGCGAGTCAGGGCGAAAATGTAATCAAATGATAGGCTGTTAATCCGATAGGATTAAAGAAGAACGTTATCGTAACGTTTCACGTCCCCAATGTGAATACAATGAGAGGAGTCTTGTTGAACTGGTCCCGTGAAAACAAGGGAAAAAAATCACAGTTGATCTCATGAGGTCCACTTACATGAGGCCCCACCATTGTGGCCGCAGTCAGTGCGGGTGTGTCAGGGAAAGATAGTGACACCCACTGTACTGTATAAATCTCATTTCTGATTGAGAAAAGCAGAATTTAAAGAGTTTTAGGTGGAAGAGTGGGAGAAGAAAGGAATAAAGCTGATAAAGAGGCATCTGAGGTGAAGTGTAGAGTGGGATTTTGTACGGTTTTGGTTAGGCTCCAGTTGGAAGTGTATGATGCATGCAATGCCAAGGTCATGAGTTTGATTCCCGGGAAGGCATGTAGTAATAAAAAGTTTAGCTTGAATGCTCTACAAGTTGCTTTGGATAAATACATCAATACGCTGCTTCCAGCACAAAGCTATTACAGCCAGCCCTGCACCTGCCTCCCTCCTCCTGGAACCCCAAACCCCCCAATCCACCCCCCACCCCAAAATCTATCTTTTCACCTCTCCTCTGCCTCTTGCACGATGTCTTTCCCTCCAGGTTTTCTGCTTTCTCCTGCTGATTGTGTCTCTCTCTTACCCTTTTTTCTCTGAGTCTGTCTCCAGCATAAAGCGAGTTTGTTTACAGTGCTAACAGCAGACTGAAGGGTAAAGGTCTCACACACACACACACACAAACAATAAGGCTCTTTCAACACACCCTTTCATCTTTCCCTTCCACTGTTTTATTCACTCTGCTTATCTTTTTTTGAGGTTTTTTTTATATTTCCTATGTCCAAAACTACTGTGGTGATATCATGATATAGTGACGGTATCAGATGGTAATAATGTGGTACTTTAACAGAGATGTATGATATATTGGTGACAGAATCAGCATGCATAATATTAGCTGATTTTCTTTTATTATCAGTACTGATTCAAATGGAGTGATATTTGTATCAAATAATATTGTATTTTCATATTTCATCAGAACAGGATATTTGATGCAGGTTACAAATATATAAAAAGAAATTATTCATTTTTCTATAGTATATAATGTCTTGATAAAGAAGTTGCAGAAACTAAATTTATGACATTCTCTTAAAACAAAGCTCAGTATTTTATGCAACTTAGCTTAAATTAAATATTGCATAAATCCTGTTTAAATCCAATGGAAAACAAAATTCTGATTAATAAAAAAATGCTTTTAGAATGTTTAATAGAATTAATGTGTATTAAACTATATAAACCTGCATATGAGAAAGGTTTATATAGTTTTATTACACTATTACCATTTCTATATCAACACTCATCAATATTTTAACATGTACAACAATATGGAATAATTACATACCATGGTATTTACATTAAAACAAGGTAAGACTTCTTCTCTTTCCATAAGCAATTTATGAAGTGTGATTATGGCTGGAGTTAGACTGGTGGGACACAATATGAGACCATCATCCAGGACTGTCTGTACAGGTTATCAGTGTCTCAAACGGAAAACAGAGCTAAGCTTCTAGTATGAAACCACTGTTCCGTTTTATCCCTCCATTTTACTTGTTCTCCTACACTGCTACACCAAGCCCCCCATTTCTCTCCCTCCTTTCCCTATTAGGAAGGATTAGCTTTTATAATGCTTGAATGACCGTGGGTAAGTGCAGGGGAGCGAGTCACAGTCTCACAGGCACATGGAGTTTGGGTCTCTAGTTCTGTAGCTCAGAGCAGCCAGCGTGTAAACAAATCAGAGAGTTTGACGGAGGATCGATGGCGCTCATGGGCGGTTAATCCATCTTATCCCTGTTAGCACAGTGCACTCTACCTTTAATGATCCCTCGTTTTCAGTCTGTGATTTCTATCCCTCTCTTAGGTGTTTTCTACTGTACTCTCTTGAACTCTTTCTATACATCACCATGTTCTTTATATCTTGCTGTCAGGGTATTATGAGCCACCCTGATTGATTAAAACAGAGGGTCACCTAGAGCAGAGGACGCTCAACATGTCATTGTTACAACACACACACACACACACTCCATACACACACAGACACAGAAGAGCATAAACAGACTATATGCAGCACATGCAGACATTTATATACTGGAGCAGGAAATTACATTTGGACGAGACGAGCAGCTTTATTTACCATTTCATGCTGGCAAATAACCATGCTGAGCTTAAAGGGATAGTTCACCCAAAAATAAAAATTCTGTCATCTTTCACTCACCCTTGTGTCAAAGTGAGAAGACAAAATGAGAAGTATTAATTTCCCAAATGTCAGTGAATGGAAACTGGAGCGTTTAAGCTGCAGGAAGGACAGACTGATATCGAAGCAATTTTTCCTCTTGGCTTCCACAGAAGAAATAAAACCTAACAGGTTCAGAATGATATGTGAGCGAGTAGAATTTTCATTTAAAATTTTAATTATGCATGTTTGTGATACAGCAAAACAACCAGAGTCATATCTGTATGTGTTGTTGACTGGTGAAAAGCAAGTGCATGTCCCATCTGTAATGCAGACACAGTTTTAAAGATAAGAAAGTCACATGAATACACTTATGTGTATGTGTACATACACACACACAAATACACACACACACTACATTACTGTATAGTGTAGTCTTGCAGTATCAGTGCTGGGAAACTGTTAGTTCTGCATTCTACAGCATCATGTGAGCAGTATCATATCACACACACTTGTGTATGTGAGATACAGATGTATGTGTTGTGTATGTGAGATACAGATTAAGCAGTGGAGACACACACGTATGCACTGAATTTTCATCAAAACATCAGGGAGACACAGATAAACAAAAAGATAGACAAGTGCATTTCAACACATGAGTGTCTGTAGACTTGTAGGAGATAAAGTCACGAATGAGGTTTCTGTTATACCTCCTATAAAGCTTTGAGATTAAGTGGCGACTTTTGCTTGAATCTTCTAATTCTCCCCTATTTTTCAACAAAGTCTCAAACTGCAACTCAAAAAGCCTGAAACTAAAGTCAATGTGAAGTCAAACAATTCTCAGCAAATTCTTTCAGTTCCAAATGATCTTAGCTGTTCTATCCCTCTTCATTTTCTGACTCTATCCTCTGTAATAAATCTTAATAACTGAGCAGTAGAATTTTCCTCTGGCAGAACATCAATGACTGTTGCCCATGATAACACAACCAGGAAAACAGCCCCCCCACAGCAATATCCCAAACTCCCAGTGTGCCTTTGTGGAACAATCTATCTGTCTAATTATAAGACACCTGCCCTCTATCTCTGTTAACAGACTCCGGCTCCAGCTACTCTTCCTCTTGCCCTTAGTATTCCTATAACTTTCCAAAACGAGTTGGCCATATAAAGATATGAGAAATCTGAAATCACACGCTAACACAGACAGAGCTTCCTGCACCATATTCACTGGGAAAAGGGAGGCGAGGATAACAATGTAATGTTAATAAGGTTACAGGCCAGGGGTAATTGTCTTCACAAGACAAGCACTAGGGGAAAAAGGGATAATTAGTGGAGGATGTGTCCCCTTGGACAGAGATGGGATAGAGTAGGAGGGGTGGGTGTCTCGGGTGAGGTCAGGTCAGAGATGGGCCTGTGGTCTGAGGAATGACCTCTTAATTGATCGCATTAACTTCAAGCTGACACTGCTGGGAGTGTCAGAGCAGAGATCAGAGTTAAGACACCAAATAAGAGACAATCACACTCCCTCATTTCTACAATATGCCACCCTTAGCCATTTACTGTCCCACGCAACAATCTCAACAATAACCCAACAATTTAAGCTCTATCAAAAGAATTTGTGTCATAGTGTTGATTACCACAGAAAATAATTGTAACTAATTCATCTGCTTCAAAACCTTTCATATTAGGAAGAAAAATGCTATTAGCATTTGCAATTTATGGTGTCACTCTAAATCAACAGTTCCAGTACACAAAGAGAAATGTATCATGGAACATAGTTATGAGAGATAAACATTGAAATAAGCAGTGAATGATAAGTGCATTACAAACAGAGCAGCGCCAGGGCTGAGCGAGCCACAGATTAGCATCTGTACTGAGGAATCGCCCTTATCTGCATTACAGACATAACACGTCTCAACCTGTAGGAGCCAGAGAGATGAGACGGGGGTGTGGGGGGGTGGAGTGTGTCAGGGATATAGAGCTGTATAATTAATGAGCAAAGTGAGAAAAGTCTATAAACACAAAAAGAAGTTGAAACTGGAGTACATCATGGAGAACATCCTGTTGAAGATAGACATGACCACACATGGAATCTAGAAAAACATCTCAGACCAAGATACAGCCACACACACTCACGGTTATTTAAATGTGTCACATTGAATGTGGAGTCAGACCTGACCCGGACATTCACTGACTCCACCTTCAAACACAGCACTTAAGCTCTGTTCCGGAACGTAGTGACCTTAGTTAGCATACACAAATATTGAGTACAATAGTTGGTTTTTAATTATACTGAATAAGTTTTACTGATACTTTTCAGTATCAATATTTTCCTTGCCTCGTCTTCCATTTACATATTTCTAAGTTTGTTGCAATGCATTCTGGGATTGCCTTTTGCTGGGATTGCCTTTTGTATACATGCAATGTTTTCTTAGAATTACTGCCCACCTTATGACATTGGGAGAACCTCTGATGCCTTAAAATGCTGCCTCTGTAGACAGCGCTCGAAGGTTTTGAAACGGAGCCAAAAAATACAAATATCTGAATTTATCTTCCTTCCCTTTGACAATAACACGTAAACAATCATTGCAGAGATTATGAGCACACACGCTCCAGGAAGTGAGAAACACACTGCAGACGTTCTGTCTGCTCATAGGACGAGTTTCAACCATCAAGGTCAGCAGGCAGCTTAGCAGCCAGCCGGAAAGCTAACTCATTCCTGCTTCAATGAAGACGCAAACAAACCGATACAATACCACCATCACACCGATGAACTTCAGATATACTTTTAAGGCACAAGCCAACATGAACATGAAGAGGGCGGAGGGGGTGGAGTCAGGCCAGAAAGTTCATGGTCTGCTGAGAAGCAGATAAGTACAAAGACAAAGAGCGTAGCTAACAAAGACGTGAAAATGGAAGGACCAGCATTGTATGATCAAACAAAAATGATGTTTATCATTAGGGCAGGCAGGTGACAAATTATCATTTGAATCAGAAACCAGCTGGACAGAAAGAGAGAGAGGGCGAGGACAGGTTTAAATGCCTTACTGTTTAATTATCAGTGAGAGGTAAAACTAAGGTTTCTAGTGTATAGGGAATGAGATCTGACAGTAAATGAAAGAAAGAAAGAGATACAAAAAATAGAGGAATAATTAAATGAAACTGAGCACAGGCTGCTCTAATGCCCCTGGCACAACAGCCTCCTCTTCAACTGTTCTGGCAGGATGGACAAAACCTTGGGCATGTGGAGATAAGAGGGGAGAGAGAGAGAAAGGGAGACAGGAGGGCAGTTAACTGAGACCTTGAGTAAGCGATAAGAACACAGGCTACTGCCTCTGCCCATTATACTTTAATTCTGTAACAAAGCAGACAGAAATGAATACAAACCAAACAAAAAAAATCTTTACAGAGATGAGGAGAAAAAACACACATTATTAAGACTTGTTTTCAGAGACTATATGAATTAAGAATTTTTTTATTTTCTTAGGTAATTTGCAATGTTTTTAAGGATAATTTTGGGTTTGCTCTGAAAAGAAAAAGATACATTTAATTTCAGATAATTACTCTGAAAATACATTTCTGTTTCTTACATTTACAGTATCTTGTTTAAAAGTGTGTTAAGATATTTTTATTTAAACACCAATTATGACAATTATTTTCTGCAGCATAACATTTAGCAGGAGCCAAATGAAATGATAACATTTCAAATATGACACAGAGCTCAGATATGTGAACTATTTGAGAAAGATGATAAAAACAAACATTAAAGGGCTGTGATGTAATCTGGGCCTTTCTTCTTTTGTGATTCATTGACTGAC
>JAZGTK010003360.1:918-27677 GCA_036877625.1 Ambastaia sidthimunki | reverse complement strand
TGACGCTGTCAGTGTGAACTCTGGTTTTGGAGGGAGCACATGGTGAAAGCTGGGGTTGTGTGTAGCTGTTTCTCTTGGCGAGCATCTCTTCACTCTCAGCAGGTCCCTGTGGCATTTCCTCTGACTGTCCCGCTCCACTTCCTGTTGTTGAATTCTGATCCCTGTCACTGCAAGCAGAGAAATCTTTGAGACACAAACAGCAGCAACTATTGACATAGTCGCCATGCTGGAACTGTTTTTACTGTGCAGCTTTTATGTTGTTTTTCTTACTTTTTCTTATGAAAACGATGATAGTAAAGAATTTCAGTTCAAACATCATACGAGTTATTCGTTAAACATTTAAGTGACAGAGGGCACATTCATATACAGCCAGAGTCTAGTGGTAAAGATGTTCCACATTACTGCCATCCAGACTCATTTATTTGTTATAAAAACTCTCCTGTATCTCCAGAATCCATTTCCTGTTTCAGAGTCCTTTGGCAGCATTTACATTCTCTTTAAAAACATGTTTGGCTCAAGGCAAACATCAGAGCTGTCATAATCACAGCTATGTGAACCATGAGGATATTCATTATAAAACACACTGCCTGCCCTTACAGTCAGACCTGTAGGAAATGGCAAACAAATGCTGTCTGTAATTGAGCGTCATTTCAGATGAGGTTGATCTTTAAAAGTTTGAAATGCTTATGTGTGCTACTTTTATAATTACTGTATTACTCTTAGTAATTAATCAGCGGGGAACAGAAATACTATTCAGACAAAATCTCTCTCCCTAATAACCTGCCAAACAGCCGCTCCCAGATTTGCAGTTTTCCAGCCCTGCTTGAAGTTTTCATGTATTTTTTTTATTGGCCTGAATTCTGAGGATAACATCAATGGATTTTGAGGTTAACCTTATCTTACATGTGTTCAAAAAGATCTTACCACAAAAAGACTAAAAAGCTGACTGAATCAGAAAAAGGTGTATTTAAGTCTTGTTTGGGTTTGGGTCCGAGTGAAGGCTTTGAAATCAACCCCTTCATTTTCATCTCATTTGAACTCAGTGAGGTCATCTCATCTAAGACTGGCTGGATAAACTCACAAAAATCACTCATAGTCATGACCATTAATATTTATGTAGTGAAGAAAAGCATACAAACAAAAACCACACATTCCTCTTAAACCACTTGCTAAGTCAAACTGACCACATGACCTAAACTTTGAACAGTAGTTAGTACACAAGTGATTAATAAATTAACCAATCCAGATGTAGTTCATCTGTCTTTTAGTCTTTGCTAAGGCAAGCATTACTAATACTGTTGCTTGTACTTGGGGTTCGAGATTTGAACCTTTTGGTATTAAACTTTAACATGCAAGGTCAGTAAGCAACCATTTAAAACACCCAGAACGTCTCTGAATAAACACGACAGTGCCCTGAAATCCACCCACATGTGTCATTTTCTTTGGATGATGAAAGAATGTAGTTTTACCCTCAAGTAGGTAAAACATGAACTGAGGAAAGCCATGTGACGGTCGATTTTGGATTATGACCCTGTGTCTTTTCATTGGTTGGTTCAGATTGGTACACAGTGAGGGCAGTGACCATCATGTTATTTGCTTTCCTGTCACATCTGAACATTTCATCTGCTGGTCTAACACTCATGCCAGACGGTGAGCAGTAAGAACTGGCACAAGCAGCACTGAGCTGTCAGTCAAAGATCTGCCGGCGTCTGCAGTTTGTCCCCGCGCTCAGCCGCAGCAGTCGCAGCCCAGAGAGGCAGTTTCACATCTTTCAGTGGTTGTGTTGAGTGCAGGAGGAGCCCGTGGAGAGCGTGTGCTGTCTGTCTGTCAGCAGCTTGCCTCTGCTGTTGATGGTTGTTGTTGTTGCAGTGGTCTCTTATTTAAAGTCATAAGATCAGCATCCACTGCATTTACTCTATTAATGAATGTCTCTGCTGACTGAGTGAATGATGACACAATTCTCATTTTTCAGTAAACGATTCCTTTAATCTGCAAAAACATGATTTTTTAAAATCTATATTTTATAATCTATGCCAGTGATAATAAACAAACTGAAAGCTTTGCAGGTGTTTAAATGTGGTGTGCACTTTTTTATGTTATTCATCGCATTACTGATTCATAGAATTATCTGAATCTACAAATTCAGCTTCAGTTTGGTCAGGAGTCTTTGGAAAGCTGAATTTCTCGTATGTTTCTCACTGTTTGTTGGTTTTCTCAAGGTGCTGTGGGCGGAACAGCAGGTGGTAAAACGAAGGACGAAGAGAGACATTTACTACGAGCCGGCCGATCCCAAGTTTGCTCAGCAGTGGTATCTGGTGAGTAAACAGCGGGTCACTTGTTTGTTGCTCATTTGCAAACATTTCCCGCTTGGATCCGACCCTCTGGATGAAATGCCGTAATGTTCTGTTTGCATTTACTGGACTCTGTTCTTTTTGCCCCTATTAACCTGGAAGTCGTGTTACAGTGAACACCATCTCATTATGATTCTCCAGTGGAGCTTAAAGTCTAATCAGCCGGTTGTGATTTGGCTCTTCAGAGAAATTCCAGGCGTGTTGGTGTCCACTCACTCCATCATCTTTATGAAGGCAGAACACAGCAGATATGTTTAGTCTGTTTTGGTGTTGCATGATATACTGGTACTAGAAAGGTGCTGTGATACCGTGCTGTTTAAACGGTACTATTTCACATTTAATTAATACAGATACTTTAAGAATAGCTGGTTTAATAAGAGCTGTATTTCCTGTTTTGTGTTAATGTGTGCACAACAGGGCAGCACTCATTTCAGTCACACTGAGCATGTCAAACTGTCTCCTCTCACACGTGCTAACGCTTTAACAGTGACAAAACCAGTGTCATGACGGCAAATATAAGCGCTTGTGCATCTGTTCACGACACACAAAGCGGCATTATTTTGCTTACATAGCCGACTGTTAGGCCGAGAACATAGACAAAGCCTTTCTGTTAATGATGTTTTAAATGACTGCAGATCAAAAGAGCAAACACCACGTTTTTAACATTAGTTAACTTCATATTCATTTTCATATTTAATATTTCATATTGTAAACACCAGAGTTGCATCTGGAAATATTTATTAATATACTAATGGGAACAGACAATTAAATCTGCATTGGAATAAACTAAGATTAACAGCGTTAATAAATGCCGTAAATATATTGTTTGTTAGTTTATGTTATCTAATGCATTAATTAATGACAATGATTGGTAACATTCATTAATGGTAATAAATATTAGGTTTTTAAGTGATTTAAATTAAACCTGCCTTTATGTGTGAGATTACTGTGTTTTGCTTTATAATTGGACAGTCAAGTTGATAAAATGACAGATAAATGATAAAATGTCCACTGTAATAACTCCAGTGTCCTAAATGAAATGGTTGACATTATCTGTTCCTCAGTGATATAAATATGGAGGTTGTCATCACAGATAATAAGAGAATCTTGGGAGTGCTCAGAATATCTCTGTGGTGACTGCTTTTGTATGGACACCAGTCACGCTTTCAGAAAACAATTCCCCAACTGATCTGCTCCAGTCTTTCTAATTGAATAATTACACCAATATGGACTAATGAGGACGGGAGTTTTGACTTTGAATTTGGTGAATTGAATTAGTAAACCATTGAAACATAAAAGCTGGCAGAGATATTCTGTGTGCTTTCTGTATTTCATCCTTTCATTAGAGTGAGATGTAGGTGAAGTATGTTTTTATTAAGGTGTCTGTTTTGTCAGATATCATCTCAGAAACTGTTCAGCCAAGTCATGTCTTAAATATTCCTGATTGTGCCTCAAGGTTAAGGAAGATATAAACAAAAAGGCCACTTTAATAATATAGACTTATTAAGCCATGAGGAATGACATATAAAGATTATTTCAGATTTGTTTTAAAGGTCAGCATGAGTTTTTTAATCTTGCTATGATATGATTTTTTTCTCCAAGCACTGCTCCATCGTCTCACATGCAGAAAAGCAGAACATTTCATTTCAGCTAATGAATCAAAGAAGTTATAGATGCCGTTTCACACATTTGGGGAATGTATTAAAAAACAATTAAATTAACGTCTCCTCTGAGCCACAGTCTTCTCTTAACCTTTTTTCTCTTGGTGTTATTAATCATGTTTACCAGTAGAACCGGTAGAGGTGACTAACATTTCCACTGAAAGTTTTTCCTGCAATTGCAACAGTTGAGCAAAGGTCATTACCAGCAATTGATCAACCCCCGCACTATTATTACTGGACCTCTGGGGCGGGGTTGCATCATTTGGTCTGATGTAGCTTATGAAATAAACTGACAATGTTCTTACCCTGACTTGCAATCCCAAGTAAACCAGGAGATTGTATCATTTGAGTACGTCGGACCTGACAGCACCTTACTGGCTCCGCTTTCTCCCTCTGACCTCCCTGGGGAAAAGTGTGACCAAGGGGAGAATCAAGGGGCCATGCTGAAATAAATTCAATTTTCTGCTCAGATAAACTCAGTGGCTCTCACTTCTGCGCTGTAGTGGGCCATGTGGAGCGGTGAGGGGTCAGTTCTCAGCGGTCATGACGTGGGCGGGTCTGTGGACCGTCTGGCTGCATGTCTTGCGTGTCAGTTCTTAAGACATATGGGTGGTTTTCTCTGTTTACAAACTGAATATCAGGCCAGCAAAACGTGCAGTTTCGAAACAATCAAATCTGAGTTTGTGGCTTCATAGTTAACATGCATGTCTCCGTGCTGGTCACATGCGAGATAAATCCCATTTCCTCTCTTTGACAACGTTTTGTCGCCACAAATAAAACAAAAACCCAATGAAATAAATGCAAAAGAGAAAAGTGCCTTGTAGTTTATGTAAATATTTTAATCACAATACAAAGTTACATTATCATAAACTTGAAAGAACAGAGGACAGAAAAAAAAACTGTCTTTACAGTGCAACTCATTTATGAATTGTTTTGCAAAACCTTTCATCAGTTTATGTATGAATGATTTTATGAACGGTTTACATGCATTTGTTATAAAAATGTAATATAACAACCAACGTTTATTTAAATATGCAATAAAATGAGCAATTTTGTACACATATAATAATGAGCATGAAATGTTGTGACATTAAAGTAGTATTTCACCCAGACATTGAATGTAATGGTTTAAGATGAGTTGATTTAAGGGGCCAGAGCTACTGCAAGCGTGTGGAGCAGAGCCAGAGTGAGGAACAGTAGTAAGTGAGGACATTAAAAGCATTAAAAAAGGCGGCTGTGAAGGCCAGCAGAAGACTGAAGACTGCAACCTTCACCAAACAGCTAAAGTTGGCTTCAGAAGTGAAAGATGGTTAAGACGTGATCCTGAGTGAGCAAACACAGACTGATGCTCTGTGTCAGCTCAGCGGTTAACAGGAGAAATGAGCTTCTCTTTGTCTTCTGTTTCACACAGTACAATGAAGAACATCGTGACCTCAACGTGAAGGAAGCCTGGAAGCAGGGCTTCACTGGACAGGGGGTCGTTGTGTCCATTTTGGATGATGGGATTGAAAAAAACCACCCAGAACTGATTCAGAACTATGTGAGTTTCAAAACACACATAACTTAATGTTCCAAACCTGTATGAATGCAAACAGACATATTGAGGAATGAAGATTTTCCATGCAGTTGCAAAGAAAGGCATATTTTCAGATTTAAAGAGCATTTATTTTCCTTCATTTCACAAGTCTAAATGGGAAGTTTTCTGTGCATAATCTGCACAAAATCTCTTCCTCACACAAAGGTGTAGTTATACAGCTATAATTATATATGTACTTAAGCAAACCTGGAATAGGACTACATTTATGATACTTAAAATACTTTACTTTTTTTTTTTTAAATTAAAGCTCCTTAAAGCTTTAATTTAAAAGAAATTAAAGTCTTCATTTTTTTCTTTTGTGTTCTATGGAAGAAAGTCAGGAAACTTTAGACCTACATAAAGGTGTGTGTAAATGTCATTTTCTCCTCATTATTCCAGGATCCCAATGCCAGTTATGACGTCAATGATGGGGACCCAGACCCTCAGCCTCGATACACCCAACTCAATGATAACAGGTGTGTGGACAAGATATCCTGAACACATAACCAGCATCTTCTGACTAATAGAACAGCCTTTCTGTTTGGCATCAGAGTTCCTCTTCGTAAACCCCGCACTTCATGAGCTGTTTTAACTTAAACTCTTGGTATTTGTTTTTCCTGGGCAGCACTGAATTTTGTTGCTAAGGAATGATGCTCTTGGCGTAAAACCAGCTAAAGTATGAATACAGCCCCACAGTTACTGCTTTAACTATTAAGCCCAAATTTTGCCCCGCAGAGTGTTGATTGCAGCAGTGATACCCAATTCCAGTTGACTGAACGTGTTTAGTTCAGTTGCCATACCTCATTTCTGTTGGATATCAGCTGTGTTTACTAATGAATATTGGCTTCTCAGCTATCATTTAATAAAGGTATCTGTAATTTTGCTGTGTTAAGTGGTAGTCACTCATTTGTCACACCATTTCCAAAGAAATGGTTTCTATAAAGTTTCTATAAAAGGTCTTTCACACTGACAAGCAGTTAAATTTGTGGAGGTCACCAAGCGCACTCATTGGTAGTCACTACGGCACAGTTCTGCTCATTTGCATAAAGATGTGCTCTACTTTGTCAACTCTCATTGGAAATGAATGACTTTCTGGCCCTTAACTGTCAAGCATGAGTGACTTATGGAGGAATACCAGCAGATGGTTTGAAACAAGTTGGTTGTGCAAGCGGCCTCTGAATGAAATATACCCCTAAGTTCCCCTGACATTTATTCTTTAATTTTCGATTAAATATATGAATTTTAACAACTGAATTCTTTCAAAGCTCCATGCAGAATTTAAACTGCACTGCTTTTAGAGGTAGGTTTCTGTCTGCCGTGCCAGTGTTTTGCTGCTGGTAAATTATTCTTCTATGATTGATGTGTTGTGAGTTTATTTGTGGATTGTGTTTGTTGCCTTGGTAATGGCTGTCCACAACAATTTTGTCATGTAGTCTGCAGAGATTTACCCAAGCGTTTGATGAAGCAACTTTAATGTTGGAAGCTGATTATTTGAAGGCCTGTTTAGAGTGCCAGGTTTGCCTCGGTACCCCCCAGACTGGTTCAAACATCAGCATTTGTGAAAGACAAAACTGCGGCTGACCAAAATGGCTGATCGTTCTGTTGTTGTTGCACAAGCTGAACTCTGGTGGTCCTGTCCTGACTTCACTTTGGGATTTTCCTCAATTCTGTCTGTTTTTTGGGAGACCGGCCAAAGGGCCATTTTTATTTTGAGGCTAACCATGACTGGTGATGACAGGCAGAAAAGATTATAGTTACGAGTGGGCTGGAATCAAAGGTCGCAGGCTGAATGACTGTTTGTGGTTTAGTGTGGTGCTGCCCCATGTTAGCTCAGTGGAAGTACCCCACAGCATATGGTGTTAACTCCACTCCCCGAGTGGACTGTAATGAAGTGTATTCGGCACTACATGAAATACAATCAAGTTGCACTGACACATTACAGGAATGATATTGCAGCAAGAAAACTTTCTCAGCACAGACAAGGGTCACTACACAAAAAGATGAGTTTAAATGTCTCTAATGGCCAGACAGCAGGAGAAACAATGGTGCCTGAGGCTCTGTAGCTGTACCAGTTATGCCTGTCCCGCACGTTGTTATTTAGCCCTTCTGTGAAATGCCCCTTCTCAAATGAGACCTTTAAAAACCCATCTCTCTTTTGGCCTGAAACCCATGTTGTTGTTTGCTTCTCAAGCACAGCAGGTTGGTGGTTTACTGATGCACTGATCAGCTTTTGCATCTTATAGCCCAGAAACCACAAACCTGGTCAGAACTGCAACAGTAGCAGGAAACTTTCAATAACACTTTCAGTTTTAAAGCAAAGCACACAGTGCAACCCACCACAGAGCTCATCAGATATTCACTGTGAAAGTGTAAAAATTATAACAATACCCCATTGTAAATATAGCAGGTTTTTAAATCAATTCCAGAAATTTAATCCATTCTTGTCTTATGAAAATTAGAGTTATGTTTCGAGAAATATGTCTGAAGATTTCTGCACTGAATGTTTGAATAAATCTGCAGAATTCTGCTGAATAGTTTTAAATGTGTTAAATACAGCTAAGACTATTCTGAGATTTAAAATATTTAAAATATGACTGTTTATAGCCATGTGTTATAGCAAATTAAAAATCTGTACATTTTAAAATTTTCGTGCTGAAATTACTGTGTTATGGTAAGGTTTTAATAAGACTTTTGAACATTTTTACAATGCGGTGTAAAACTCCTCTTTCTGTTTTGTGGTGAACGGATCAGAAATGATCAAGTGTCGTCTGTCTATTTAAGTTGAAAGCCTGCTTTAATCTTAATAGCAAAGCTGCCATTACAGTAAGTAGGTCCAGATTTAACATTCATGTTAGTGCTCTAGGTATTGTTGTTTCTTGTGTTGTGCAAAATAAAAACATTCCTCTTTACTCTTTGCATTAAACGGATAGTTCACTCAAAAAATGAGAGTTTCCATCATTCACTCCATTTACTCAACTGTGGAACACAGGAAGATTTTAAGAAATGCCTCAGTGATTTTGAGTCCAGTGGTTAGCAGCATACTTCATCTTCTGTGTAAAGAATCCATCTGGAATATTGAGGATGAGGATGACATTTTGGATTAACTATACTTTTAAACAAACATTCAACACGATTGTTTCTTTCAACAGAAATTCCATTTAAAATCATTTCAGAGCAGGTGCATAAATAGGGAGCTATACTGTATACTGTACATATAATATCAAAAGGTTGAAAATACAGTGACTATTTGCTGTATGTATTTTCCTTGCTGTATGTTTTGTGTATATTTTTGTGTTATGTTAAATGCAGTAGTATGTCTTTCTCAATGTCAGATTTAAATGATCTGTTGCACATCATCAGAGCACTGACTCCTGTTACACCCAACATGACTCAATGTGTTGCACAGTTAGGAGTTTGAGGCGTGTGTGCACAGAAGTGGGGCAGGTTGAGTCAGCATCTCTTGAGCACAGCCACATAAATGCCTCTCCTCTCACAGCCACACCATCGGTTTCTGAAGCACCCAGAGTTACATGCCGCTGGTTTAGGGAAAAGAAGCAGCTTAACCAGTTTGTTAATGACACATTTAATCCATTTAAATCTAACTCAAATACATCATTTTAGTATCATTTTAGGAAACAATTGTTTAGAAAAATAAGAAAAATATAGCGAAAATGTGGCATATTAGATGAAACTGCAGCCAACATTTTGAAAAATGTCTTTTTAAATGATTTGAATGTTTGATAAAACAGATTTTGTGTTATTGCAAAGATGAAAAATATTGTTTTCAGCATTAGTTATTTTAAAGAAAACCCACATCGGTCAACCATCGCTTTTCCAGCATGTTAATACAGTAATACAATTGCTCATGCACGAACACTTCTGAGGTGTCTGTATTCAACTTCAGTTCAAGTGTCTTCGTTCATTACAGATGATGAGTGTTTCACGTGTGAAGTGTGCAGCAGTGAGTTAAAGAGAATCATTCACACGAGTATGAAGATCATCTGACGTGATCACTGTAGGAAGTGCTGTGCTTTATAGACACAGCTTTCCCTCAGAGCGATCATCTCAAGACTTCATCAGAGGTTACCATAACACACCCCTGCGTCCCAAATCACATGCTGAGACAGGACCTGCTCATCGACAGTGCATGCTGTCTAACGGATGCAGCAGTCGTGTTGGTGGCTTGTTACGGTTAGACATCCAGAAAGGCCTTTTGTTCACACAAAGGCAGAATGAAGTAATCCCCATTACTCAGTTCTAACTATGCTGGTTATTTTGGTTATCCACAGGTCAGTAATGAACTGTATATTTGTCTCCAGTCATTGTTCATTCAGCCAGCAAAATGTGAAAGAAGATAGAAATAAAAAGTAAAGCAGAAAGTAAATTAGTAGAAATAAGAAAGTAAAGCAGAACACTTAACTCTACGAGACGAGTCTTCACACAAATGTTCTGTTTGAGGATGCTCTTTAAAATCTATGAATGATGTTGCTGATGTGTTTGTCCAGGCTCTCATTCAAGAGAAACCTGCATGTGTTCAGCTTCACAGTAAGACTCTCACATGAGGACTTCAACTGAAGTCTGCACCTCATCCAGTCTCCCTAACATCTGTCTGATGTGAAGACAGTCATGTAGAGTTTAAACAAAGCTAGATTAGCTCATGTATATATTTGCCTATTAGTAAAAGTCAAACGGTTAATACTAGTATGGGATGACATTGATGTTCTTTCTGAATCATATTATAAAAAAACTAAATGTAAAAATGTTTCACCGATGATCTTTCTAGATGTATTTAAAAGGTCCTTTAGGGACGAAAGAAACACTCTGCAGTAGATCAAGTGGAGATGTTTGGTGACAGGTTGAGAATTAAGAAGGATCATGGTGATAATTTGAGCTTCTGAGAGCTATATGTTGTTCAGGTTACAGTGGAGGCAGATCAATATCAGACACGCATGAGATATTGATTCTTATTTTAGCCTGAAATGGTTTTGAACAAGCATGTCAGATTATGTCACCAACTTGTGGGTGAGTTTGCTGTTCGATTAGGGGGTGCGTGAAAAATAAACAAACTCTGGGGAACTTTTCTGCTGAAGAAAAAGATTATAGAAAATATGAAGAGTGTCAGGGCTGAAGATAACGCTGAAGATTGAGCAGCATTTATCTTCATCACGGATCGAGATGTTTGAGACTGGAAATCACAGTCGTCTCCTGCCATGTGCTGAGTGACCTGAAGGCAGAACGGTTTTAAAAATCTGGTGTGTGGATGGTGCCGCTACTGACAAAAATAGAGTTTATTTAAATGAGCAGAAACCATTTGGGTAACACAGCAAGATACAGATAGTGCAAAAATCTATTTTGGAAGTCTTAAAGGACCTCGAACAGGCTTTTGGTGGATATTATAATGTGGTGTGTACTTACTGTGCCTGTGTTAAATTATTACTTTGTTTCAGTGTTGGAGTTTTGAACAAGCCATTTAAGTATTAAACTACACACATTACTGATACTTCAGATCTTGTGGCTTGATGAGAGATGTGCTGTTGCTCTTTTTATATGATCTGATATCATATACAAATACATCAGTTTAGTTTTTGTTTGTCAGCTGGTAAAATGGCACAAATCCCCTAGACTTACATAGAAGATACCCAAACCACGAGGACAAGCAACTGTGTAGCAATGTTTTGGCAACAACACAACAGCCTAGCAGTGTGGTGGCAGCTTTTGTCTTTTCATCTTGTAATCTTGCATAGTTGTGTTGTTTGATGAATGAACCTCAACTCCTCAGTCACCCTTCCTGGATGTAGTTTTGGTCCCATGACTGTGCTTCTCATAGCAGTAAGTCTGAGACATTAGCCTCCGTGATCTCATGCTTACTACAGATAGCTGGAGGGGCTGACCAGGGATTTAAATGTTTTCTATACTCTTGAACTCTATTGCTCTCTTGGCTTTACTTTGTCAGCTGACCCGGTAGATCATTGAGATACGCTATGAATTTACACTAGACTCCAATACTGCCTCAAATGTTTGAATACAGCTGCTGTAAATGTGTCTAAAATAAATGCAGTTAAAACAGACTAAAGGAAGCATGGGGCTGCAGCTCGCTGGGACATGATGCTCACACAGGCAGCACAAGTCTGAATCTGGCTTAATATTTCAGAATGATTTCAGTTTTAGCTGTTGATTGACAGTGATTTTTAATCTGTGATAGCAGATATGATGATAGGCTGTACTGTCTTTTAAATCTGAGTATCCTGCTGTTGTATGATTGTGCAGTGAAGGTCGTTTAATATTTCTTGTAAGTTTCAAGTTCTCTTTGTTTTTAAATTTTAGCTAGTAAAAATGTAGTTAAAGTTTATCTTTTAATAATACTTTGTATGTCATAGCAAGAATGCATCATGTAGAATCTTTTCAGGAATGTAGGAATGTTGACATTTTGACAATTAGATTATTTGTAGCAAATCCCTTTTTCTTCAATATAATGTGTTTTGGGAGGAAATGAACAGAAATAAAAAATAGAACAAAAATATGATTTGATACTCAAAAATGTAAGTTTATGATTTGAGCTGCATGATCTGAAAAAAAACCTGTAGTAATTTTGGTTTACACCCTTGACCTTTATTTAGGTGAAAACCTAAAGAAAGACTCAGTCTTAAGTTAAATGCATTTCAGGCTGTGATTCGCAGAGGCTGTAGTCATCACTTCATCACCTGCTGTCACATTTAACTGATATCAGCCTGCTTCACACATGCAGCAGAGCAGTGCAGGCCACAGAGTCTGTTACCCGCAGTCTGCCCTCATCATCAGTACACTGCCAGCCTGCAGTTTGATCTCAGGAGCCTTGTGTCTCCAACAGCACTGAGAATATAAGCTTCCAATCCATGTTCAGCAGAAATGAACCTGACAGGAACACTATAATCCCAGATTCAAATGTATCTCTGCAGGAAAAGCAGAAACACACTGTGTATCTCTGAAGTCACTGTTACAGGCAACACTTTTATAGTGTTTATCTAGCTGACTGCAGATAATAACATGGCGGACAGTCAGAGACTCACTCAGAGCAGAATCAGTGCTAATACAGCCGTGTCCGGTCAACAGTCATGGGTTGGGCCTAAGCAACGTGACGTCAGTTTGCTTAGAAAATGTCAACAGCCTGTTCAATGGGACTTTTCATCATTATGGAGTGGTTCTGTACACACTGATGACACACATTTATATTCAAACAACATATAAAAGTGAATTTTCCACAATTGGTTCCCTTTTAACACTGTAATAGTACAGCTAGGTATTTCTATAAATTTGCAATTATTTCCCATATAAGTTTGTGTATATATGTATATGTGTTTGTGTATACATTGTTTATGTTTGTGTGTGCTCTTTATCTTTATTTTTAGATATGTTTTATTTTCAAGATTTAAAATACACTGTGAATATCCTTCGATATTTTTGTCTTTTGTACAGCTGCTTTGCAACAATGTACCATTGTGAAAAGCGCTTTATAAAGAAACTTGAACTTTTAAATACATATTGTAATTGTATTATAAACATTATTTCTGGAATTTCTTCTGTATGTTTGACAAATAAAAACTAAAAATGTATTACTAAGGGACACAATATTGGGCATTATGTTGGAAAGCATATGAATTGGGAGAATGGTACAGACTTATGAAAGTTTGTAGAAAATGAGAATTCAGGGTCTCTCTCTCTGTGTTTTGAAGACATGGGACTCGCTGCGCTGGAGAGGTCGCTGCTGTTGCCAACAATGGCATCTGTGGTGTTGGGGTGGCGTACAATGCCAAGATTGGAGGTAAGTTGGCATGTTTAACTCTGTCTCCATGTTTCAACATGTCTGTTCAGTCTATTCTATCACTGCACAGCTCCAACATTTGAATTGCAAAACACCTGAATGAAACCTCAGATTATCTTCACGGTTTCGCTCTGTTTATTACACCGTATGAGAGCTCTTCCTGGTTCCTCACCAGGGGCTGTTTGGAAGAGGAACTGCATTAGTGTTGGCTTTATCCTCACATGTGGGACAGTTATCATGGGCTCAGCACAGGTCCCTTAGAGGCAGAGATTTGGACACTAGCATATGTAATCCTTATAATTGGCGGATGTGCTTTTATCCTATCCAGTCCTGTGTTTTTATCTCATGACTCTCCTCTATGCTGCTGGCAGTCAGATGAGTTTCAGTATGGATGGGGCTTATTAATGCTGTTTTGTGTCCAACTCTCCAAATACTTTTAGTCAAATGTATTAGAGTTAAATCAGCTATGTAGATGGAATTAAACTTTAGATTGGCAACATGATTTGATGTTTCTTTTTGAAACGGCTGTTCATTCAAACATGACAGTTCTGTCATCATTTACTCACCTTCACGTTGTTCCAAACCTTTATAACTTTCTTCTGTTAAATGTAGGATAATGTGTATGAGGAGAGCATGTTGGTGATATGTAACAAGCAATAACGTTAATGCAATGTTTAAAAAACAAATAGTAGCCAGTAGAAACATTGCACCAACTAATGAGAATTTTGAAAAGTTTTTTTAATGCTCTGATAAAATTTGTAAATGTTAAATTGTGAACTCTCTCCATTGTCAGCTCTGGCTTTGTTTCCCTGTAAAGCAGTTTCTGAGATTCCTGCATAAACATTGTGTTTTTAAGAGAGAGGGTATAAAACTCTTCTGGAGACCCCGGCGTTCTGTTCCATTCTGCTGCGTCTGTCCAGCTGTTTCTGACTAATAGTTCAGACTCACAGCTGAGATCTTCAGATCTTCTGCTGCAGAGAAGCTCAGCGTGGAGATATCAGCATGCTAACAGAGATGGCACGCAACCCGGCTAATTACCCTGCCAGAACTCATTAAGCCAAAGAATTGGACTTTTAGAGCAGGAAAATGTTTTCAATGTTTCTGAGGGGAATTAAGTTTTATTTGCATTTACTACAGTCTTTAAAAAAACCCTCCTTTTCTAACATCTGTGAATCTGCATTTATCTCATTTGGTTCTGAAGGGATTTCAGGCCATTTAGAATGAAGACATGCAGCCATCACCACCAATATGCTGTGCTGTTTGCAGTTCTGTCTGCACCAAACCCTTAGATTGCTGTGAAAAACCTAAAACAACTGAACTTTTGTTTGTTTGAGTTAACCTGCATGAGGGCAACCTTGGGTAACCTCGGCCCTTGTGAATCAAATGGCAGATTTGCATTGTTTTGTAGATGTTTAACTGTGATTTCTCTTCTTTTTACCACTTCAAATTAAAGAGTCTCAGATGAAAGGAGTGTATTCTGTGAATGCCCACAGCCAGGATAACTTTCAGATATGGGATCACAATAACTCAACACTTCTGACATTTTAGTCCAAATGCTCTGGCTTACTCCCAAACCTCCAGTTCAGTTTAAGATTCTCTTTTGTACGGCAAAGTGGAAAAAGATAAGATGGGCTCCTCTGTTGTTTAGCGCCTATAAAGGGGATGTTTGAAATAGAAGAATGTAGATGCTTGTCACCTTTGAGTGAACTTAGTTCAATTGCTCATCGCCCCTCCCTGTTCATCTTAAAAGATTTTTAAGATAGTTTTGGCTCTGTCTGTTCATGTATATAATGAAGATTATTCTGCAAAACAAACTCTGTATACGTTTTTTAGTCTTAATAAAGCATTGATTGTGGTCATTCATAGTGGCAGCATTGTGTATAGCTTTTCTGTATTTAAAGGGATAGTTCACATTTGTCTTTTTCTTCTGTGGAACACAAAAGATGATATTTTGAGAAATGTCTCAGTGGCACTCATTGACTTCCATTGTATGGACAAAAAAAAAAACAGTTATTTGGTTACGAGCATAGTTCAAAATACCTACTTGTGTTCCATAGATGCAAAAGGTCACACAAGTTTGGAATGACGTGAGAGTGAGTAAATGATGGAAGTATGGAAAAAAAATGTATTGAAAGCCTAATTAAATCTGGTGTGGCTGTACTCTGCAGGTGTGCGGATGTTGGATGGGGAGGTCACTGACGTGGTGGAGGCTCAGTCCCTCAGTCTCAACCCACAGCACATTGACATCTACAGCGCCAGCTGGGGGCCTGAAGACGACGGCAAAACGGTAGACGGACCTGCAAAGATGGCCAAGGAGGCTTTTCTGCGCGGCGTGATGGAGGTTTGACCTTTATTTAACCTCAGTGTGTTAAAAGACTGCCAGTCCATTCTAAAAGTAACCAGAAGTTATAAAAAGATCTGCAGCATACTGTGACATGATTTGTTGATGAATTTGTATATAGATAGATAGACTAATGTAACATTTGATCATTTTCCAGTAGTCCAATCACAATCATGGCTTTTTTTCCACCAAAATATGTACTTTTCTCATTTTTCAAGAGAGCAAAGAAGGTCCTGTTTCCATGACACGTATAACTGCATCTTTGACTCATAAGCTATTTTTACTGCTTCCTGCCATTATCTGACTCAGTTGTCCTGTGCTGTGACACAATGAATGTGCCTTAATTGATATTCTTGTGGCTGAAGTGGTCCAGTTTGGATCTGAGTCAGAGCATCAGGCCTCTTAACCTTCAACTGCAGCATTTAAAATGGATTGAATGGATTATTTTATTTGCTTTGAAAGAAGGGATGGTGGGGGGCAGTGATGCTCTGTGTTTAATTTTGGCACACTTTGTTTCCACCCTGAATCATAAAAGCAGTTATAGTTTCGTTTCAGATATTCATTGATATACATAACTTGATCTTCCATCTTCATCTTGTGAATGGGAAAGCACTGAATTATTCCTATGTCAGCTTTTGATCACTTGATAAGGGTCCATGCAGTGAAAGGGGCTGGTGTTTTACTTTGGTAAAATTGGCCTTTTCAAGGTTTTGGAACATGCTCAAAAAATCTTGAAACTTGGCACAAGTATGGCAGATATAGTGGGTGTGGTGGGCTGATGACATCGATATGAATACCGTGAGTCACGGTGACAACGCCACCAACTGACAACAGGAAGTGCGTCTCTTTAAACAAACTTTAAAGTAGTCAACTTACATTTAGCTTCACTTCAGTCTTGGTCAGAGTAATGTTGAGACTTGGTTGATGTGAAGTTCTAGAAAGATTTGTGAAATCTTAGATTGTTGCCATGGTAACACATCAAACTTTAAAACTACATTCAGGTGTATTTGAGACTCTTAACTCATCATAGTGGTGAGCTGTTAGGTGTGGGTAAAAACTTGGACATGGGTGTGGTGGGGGGTTGTGTAGCGCCCCTTTTGATTAAAGTAATGGGGTTAGTTTAGCCTGAAGTCACCAAACTTGGTACATGTATTGTTCTCATCAAGCTGCACACCTTTCAAAATTGCCGTCACAAGCTCCGACCAACTGAAAGTCGGTCATTTTGGATTGAATGTGCATTTTCTGAAAATATTCCTCCTGGGTGATTTATGGGATTGTCACCAAATTTGGCAGATATTACACCAAGACATTGAGGATTAACATGAAGATTTGATATCTCAAATGGTTTTGCCATGGCAAGGCAATAAATTAATGGCAAAAAACAGAAACAGGAAGTGGCTCATATCTGCTGCCTGAATTGAGTGATTTCGTTCAAATTTGAGCTGTATGTTTGGTCTTAGTGACTGATGACATAGATGTGGCTATTGTGAGTCATAGTGCCACCAATTGGCAGATAGAAGAATGTCACTTAAAAGTTTAAAAAGTTGAGTGGCAAGTTTAAAGAGTCCTCCTAAATTTACCCAAGTCACTTCAGACTTAGAATAGAGACATTCATGAATTGTGAACAGATTGTTGGTATCTGGTGAGACAACCACAGTGAGACGATCAGTGGAACAGGAAGTGTCTCATATCTCTTGCATGCATGAAGTCACTAACAACAGACTTCCTTAAAACACACTTTAAAACAGTCCTCTGTTATTTTTGGAGTGAAATGCATGTGACAGCCTTGCATCGTTTTCTAAGAAACATCGGGTGGTGTGGCATTGTAGTGCTTGGGCCATCATCGCTGCTTGCAGCTATATTTTTTGGTTTCTCTGTCTATATTTCGCACTATTTTCCATTGATATTTGTATGTTTGATGTGCTCTTTGATAAACTCAGATGAGTCCTCAACATTTCAGTTCAGTATCCCTTAGTCAAATTATTTTGAAATCTTGTGATTAAGGCCTAATAATAAATTATATTTAAGCAATACTTTGTAATATAAAGTATTACCACTTAACACTAATCAGTAGAAATATTGCCTTATCACTGTCATAGCAAAGGTGCATCATCCAGAACTGCTGCCAAGTAATCCCATTAACTTTACACACTACAATTAAAAGGATCTCTGAGTTTTAATAGGTCTTCATTAGGAATTATGTTTTGGCACATTCCAAAGCCATGATTCTTCTCATGCAGACAATCCAAGTTTGAATCCAGCTCCTTACATTTCCATAACACAGAAAAGCCCAGTTTTAGCCCCTTTATGTATCTGTTTTTGGCTAGCCATATTTTCTGGTGTGGAAATCATGAGCGCTGCGTGTGCCAGCAGTCAGATTTGTTTGGGAAACAAGATCCATGTTGTGCAGAGAAGGCCAATGCAAATGTGCGTCTGCTCCGTGTAAACAGCCTCCCTGAATGATCCTCACAATCCAGCAGGTGTTCAGTAAGAGAACAAACTCCCGCAGGCCGAGCCAAACTCTGTGCAGATCCCACCTCAGCACGCTATCTTCCTCAGCCTTTTATCTGCTGTATTGTTGAATTTGTAAGGCACAGTAAAGCAGCGTACAAAGGATTGAAACGATCAAAGGTAACAAGCAAACAGCATCTGTATCAGATTATTTGCACTGTCTGCCTGTTCTTTGTGGCCGCACTGTGAAATAAGTCATGCGGACATTCAAATGCACCTTGTGAATGTGCCGTGTGCATTTTTTACAGGCTTGTTGTCATTTCTAACATTATTATTGAAGTTTATTGAAGTTTGCCTGAGATGCAGACTGCACAAGGCCGCTGCCATTTGTGTCTTTTATTTTGCCCAGAAAATGGCTGATAAATGACTTGAGAATGTTAGTATTGTCCCACAAGGTTTTTTAAAACACCTAACAGTTAAAGCCTCAGTAGTTCACCATGCTTTGAAAATCCTGTTAATCCTGTCCTATCCCAAACTCCAGCAGTTTCTAGTTTGTTTTGGGTGTTGTCATTGGTAAATCTCACGTCTTAGTTGGGCAGCACAGTTGTGGCGTCTGGCTCTCAACATCTCTATAGCATTAGATGGAACCCGTGTCTGACTGATTGGTTGTTTTCTAGGGCCGTGGTGGGCGGGGCTCCATCTTCGTGTGGGCGTCAGGAAACGGCGGACGGGAGAAGGACAGCTGCAACTGCGACGGCTACACCAACAGCATCTACACCCTGTCGATCAGCAGCAGCACGCAGAACGGCAACGTGCCGTGGTACAGCGAGGCCTGTTCCTCCACCCTCGCCACCACCTACAGCAGCGGGGGCCTCAATGAGAAACAGATTGTGAGTGTTTCTCTGGCCTCCAGAAAATCAGCACCATTTATCCTTTATTGAAGAAGCAGTGTAGTAAATGTAATCCTGAAACAGAGTATCTCAAAAAGGCTGAAGATCTTAAGTTAAACCGTCATGCTAATTAAAACGATCTGAAAGGCATCGTGGATGTCAGCAGACACTGCAGCTGTTAGCAGGGGAGAGGGATGGCCTCATTTTCAGGGCCCGTATTGTAGTTACTGTACATTCACTGTACAACAGACCTCAAAATGCAGTATCAGTGCAATTCAAACCTATGAGCTCATTATCATGATTTTTTTTGTTAGTGGTGTAAGACAGTTACGGTTGCTCCTGCTCTGCTGTCTTAACAAGCCCTGATCTTAAACATGACCTTTTATTTTGCTTCATGATGTCCCTGATTATACAGCTTGTTGAGAAGAGGTGTGCTAATACTGCTCAAACTTACTGTTTGATAAATTAAGAAAACAATGAAATGAAGTTTGTTGTGTTGATTGGATATCTTGAGCCACAGAAACACTATTAAATGAAGGACACATCCTGACAACCGCACACACCTTCCGTACGTCATGACAACAAGCTTCACTCGTCAGGTTTTCTTCAGGGAATGTAAAGATCTAGTTCTCATTTCAGAAACACAAACACCCCTGTGAGAATGTTCTCTGCCTTTTTTCATTTTACACTAGAGTATATGAAGTTGTGTGTGTTTAAGGTGCTTTAACCTCTGAAAACACTCCCTTTTTCCCGATAGCAGGGATTGTGTCTCCAAAGATCCATTTTTCAAATGTGCAAATTCTCCTGTCTTCGCTTTCTCAGATCTGTGATTCCATCTTCACCATTTTTAGCAATTAGTCTCACACAACGGTGTCTTAGTCACTGCAATCCCATGATGCCTTGCTTTTAAGTGTCAGTCATCACCCCTTGTATATTTTCAGCTGTCACTCTCACTTTCTGTGTCTCTACGGCTGTCTGTGTGACCCTAAGGGCTGTCAGACGCTGTACTTCTGCACTCAAGTGTGACAAATGTCAAACTCTTAATCGTTGTGCCTCGCTTGCCCAACAAGAACTGAGTGACAACTCAAACTTGTTTTAAACGTTATCTGTAGAAAAGAGTGCTGGTGGTTGCCAGGGCATTGCTACTAGGGCTAGATATGGTCTCAAATGGGTAACTACCTCATTTGTATGTCTGTGGGATTTTGTCACCCAGATTTTGTTTTTAAATCTCTTACACTTAGTGATGATTGCCGTAGCAAACACTCATAACAGTATTACTAGTATTACAGCTTTAAGTCCAAATGTGTGCCAGTGCCTCCTTTGTCTTGTTAGGAAATGCTGGTCCAGGGTTTTGGAAATGTTCCCCTCTGAATGAATGTGATTCTGCTGTTATATCTGTGATGTGATTGGTCTTGTTTCAGGTCACTACAGACCTCAGGCAGAAGTGCACAGACTCCCACACAGGCACCTCTGCCTCGGCCCCTCTGGCTGCCGGCATCATCGCCCTCGCACTGGAGGCCAAGTGAGTCTTACAAAACGTGGCTTGTCTTTAACAGCCACGTTTTGGCATGTCTTTAATTTTTAAGTTCATCAATTTATCATTGCTTTGAGTTACCTTAGGCTTTTAAACCAGATGTTCTTCCACTCGATTCATCACATTTGTTCCTTTTTGCTTAAGTCTGGCTCAGACTACGGGGTTGTGACAGATTATTATTTATGTTATTATTAATGTTTACATTTGCTAGTGCCATAACATCTATCTGCACTGGGACTTTACTTTTAAACTGAGGTGATTTGATGGAACCATTTTGATACATTTTAACCTACCAGTTGTGTTGTTGCCACTCAACCTGTTTCTCCATCTCCGCTGATTGTTAATTAGCTTGTTTCACGATTGTTATTTCATAAGGTCTGTCTTTCATCTCTGTCTCTCATTAACTGTTGTGAAAGTACTGACGCAATCCTCACAATTTAAAATCTTAAATCTAAAACATGTATGATATGATCAGAGCAGCCCTGACGTTTCTCTGAGCAGATCTGGAAGATTTAAACAGTAAACACCTTCCATGAGATAATCTGGACCCAGCATCAGACCCAATCAAGGTCCTGGACTTGATGTTATTTTCAAAGATTCTCGGGGTAAAATCAGCCCAAGAATCCTGATGTATGAGCCCGGCTTTAGTCTCACTAAAATTAACCTTCAAATTCTCATTTTGATCTAATATATGCAGTGGGTGGCCTTTGCATTTGTATCAGTTAAAATTCATTCACCTGCAACATTATAACCTTTATGACTCTACCTTTAGCCATTTGTGACCTTTAGAAAAGGTCGGGAGAGATTATCTTCTGGAGCTATAAACCTTTCAGCTAGTTTTGTTTCATTCTCTTGTACTACACACGTTTGATAGGTGCTAACTCTGTGCTTGCACTATGTCGCTGTAGTAAAAACCTAACCTGGAGGGATATGCAGCATCTGGTCGTCAGGACCTCCAACCCTGCCCACCTCTCAACCAATGACTGGAAGACAAATGGAGTGGGTCGTCGAGGTGAAAGCATTCTCATTGCTTTTCATTGCATGCTCCCCATGTCCTGTCTCTCTAGTTTGTCTTACTGTGTTCTGGCTACTTGAGCACTTTGTGATGCGATCAATAACATTATCGCTGGCTACACCAATCAGCCAACAGCTCGAGATATCAGCCTATTTATTTCACCTCTTTACTTATAATGACAATCTTGTTATGGGCTTTTTAAACCAACCTCAGTTACTTCAACACTATTGATTCTTTGTCTCCTACAGTGAGCCATTCATATGGATATGGGCTGTTGGATGCTGGAGCCATTGTAGCTCTCGCAAAGAACTGGACAAATGTTGGACCTCAGCAGAAGTGTGTCCTCTCCATGTTGTCTGAGCCCAAGTAAGTTAAACCCTCACCTGTTTTGTTTTTGGTGAAATTCAGAAGGAGATGTTAGGCAAAACACTGCTCTTTTCCATACAGAAAGAAGAAACACTATAAAGCAAGTCCATGTGAAGGTCCACGTGAAGGTTGTTATTGGATGAATACTTAAATCTTACTTGCATGGTGTGTAAAATCACCTCACTCCAGGTCTGATGTGAGCGATGCCACGCGCAATTAATCGCTGTGTGTCTTATAACCAATCACAACATGTTTAATTATAATTATTGTATGTCATAATTAAAAATATGTCATTGTAATGACATGGCAAATTTGAATATGCAGAACAGTGAAGGTTTTGAGAGCTGTGGGAGAGAATGAGTTAATTATTCAGTTCTTCACACAAAGGTATTGTAAAAGAGTATATAATAAGGTGTATGTATAAGGTATATAAGCCATATGGACTACTTTTATGTCCGTTTGGCAGCATATGTTCCCATTCTCGTTTTGACAGCATACTTTCACATTCTCTTTCATCATATGGAAAAGAGGAGCATGAATATTCAGCCTAACATTTCTCCATTTGTGCGCCGTAGAAGAAAGTCATACAAGTTTAGAAGGACTTTCGAATAACTGATGATGGCATGGTTTGTTTGATACTGGATCTGACTGTGCACTCTAATAGATACTTCACTAATGCTAGTAACCACAAAAGTTTTTTTTATACTTGGTACTACTAGAAAAGGTGATGCCATGCGAGAAACAAAAGTAGTAAGAAACAAAATGGTTGTCCATCACATTTAAATTTCGGGGATCAAACTGTGCGACTTAGGTGATGCTTTGGTGCATGGGGCACCTCTTCCTGTTTTAAAAGGAATAATGACATGCAGATGACCATGTTTTCCATGTTTGCCACACTTCAGTCCCTGTTGACATCTTGGGACTCAAATCTAGATGGCCCCCTCAAAGTGTTTCTCCATCAATCTCTTTCTCTCCGCTAGCAAATTGCATCTCTAAAAATCCTCTTGCCTTTTTATCCCTTCTTCCAGTCAGCCTTTCTGCTGCACTGACGTTAGATCAAGGGGTTTTGGAGCAAAGCCCAGTTTAACATGCTGGTTGCAGCAGTCACATGGCAAAGTGATTATGGCTGCCTCAAATCATCTCCGCTGCACATTTCTCAGTTTTGCACCATCTTTGACTTGAATCCGTGCATTACTGGACGCATGCGGGCGGGTTTACGCTTCATTCCTCATGGACTCATGGTCAGAGGCTGTAGCCTGTCATTGGTCTCCTGGCTTTCAGTTGAACCCTCTTTCTGGTGAGCTGGGCAGGAAGCTCTAAGCTTCTTATAGGATTGGGTTTGTAGCACCAGGAGCCTGGCTGGCCACTTGGAGGGGTTGTTGGTGGTACAGTCCTTAACCTGGCTGAACTAGTTATGGTGAACCAGTTTTTCAGCTGTGGTTAGAGTACATCTGATTCAGAATGTTTAAAAACAGAATGTTCCTTTAAAAACACTGTCTACATATTATGTATCCCATGTTACTCCCTGTTCGTATGAGAGTGTAAACATTGTGGTTCTTTTGAAACATTTTTCCGTTCGTTCGACTGATCCAACATCGGGCTCAGCCAGTTGTGTGTGTTTGGGGCTGGACTGCGTATTTTGTCTGAAGGCAGGTGGAACTACACGAGTGTTTGCAAAACCTGTCCTGCAGGTGTCACTGTTATTTATTGCTCCTGATTAAGGATTCCAATAAAACCCAAAGTGTTAAACCTGAGCATGTAGCTGATTCTGCACAAGTGTAAAATTCTGTTGTTTTCCAGTTTTGTGCCGCTAGTGGTGCAGAAAACACCTGTTTTAAAGCAATAAAAATGAGTTTCATAGTTTAATGTGGGAGATGCTGTTGATGATCTGATTCTACATTCATGCATAATAATGTATAATCATGTAGAATAATGTAGAACCTAATACATTTAAGTAAATTTAATAAATTTAAAATTAAGTTAAATTTAAGTCCTTTTTTTAATGTTACTCTGATTTTTTGGTCTTTTTTTCAGGAATATTGGGAGTCATTTGGTGATCACCAAGAGTGTGAACGCATGTGCTGGGACACCCAACTTTGTGAGTTCACTGGAGCACGTCCAAGCCCAGCTCACCCTGTCCTACAACCGCAGAGGAAATCTGGCCATCTACCTGATCAGCCCACAGGGGACGCGTTCCACGTTGCTTGCACTCAGGTTAGACTCTGAGGAAAATACATCCTGAAGCTCTTAAAACTTAACGCTGCTGTGTGAGCAATTTAACACAGGTACACAGCCCCTCGTTTAGTTGACTGAAATGCTCTGTTTCTTCCCTCTCAGACCTCACGATTACTCCTCAGAGGGCTTCAATGACTGGGCCTTCATGACCACCCACTCCTGGGATGAGGACCCTCGTGGAGAATGGAGCCTGGAGATAGAAAATGTGGCTGGAAGCAGCGATTATGGTAGCTCCTTTTCCATCTATTTCACAGCAATGAATTCCATTAGAAGTTGTATTGGGTTGTTCTTTGGATTAATCAACCATATAGTGCTCAGTGTTAATGTATAAAGGAGCAATATGGCAGAGCTAGCATTTGTTTTGTTGCAAAAGAGAAGAGAATCATCTCCCCTGATGCGGTATGTTCTTGTGAAGTCATACACATCTCAGGTTGCAGGTCTAACATCAAGTGTCATTCTGTTGCACTTATAAAAGAAGCAAAAAATAGACTCAATAAAAGATTGCATCTTTAATTAAATGTGATTTATAACTTGCCAAACCTATGAACCAAGGTTTAGCACATATTATCTGGACATGTTGAGCTGTTGTGCTCATGCAGGAAATGTAGGTTTAAATCCAGCCTGCAGTTTACCCTGAACCCAGTGCCTGCTTCTCTCCACCTAGTGTTTAACTGTCTGTGTTAAATGGCATAATCCAACACATTTTCAATGTAATATGTGCTTCAAAAGCTTTTAAAGAGCCAAACCTTTGATTGTTGTAGAAATAAAAGCAGCTGTTGTTTCACGCTGGTATGTGTCCGGTGTTGTGCACTACAGAAAGCCTGGAGTATCTCCTCTAAATCTGCTTTACTTGCTGAAATCCTTTTTCTTATTTTGTGACACGGTTTATTTGGTTTTCCTTCACCACACCCTGTTGTAAATCAGATTAATTAAATCAAGCTAAGTAAATCAGAGGATTTAGTTTTTTTCACGCAGTGTGGTGCTCTCCAGCTACCCCTGAACAATGTAAATATAGACAGACTTCCAGCCAAAGTCCATTTATTTGTTCTGCTCATACTCTGGCTTGATGAAGCCATTCAACTGGATTATTATCCAGCCCATTTCTCAGTGACAAGCTGCTGATTTATCATGTAGAAACTGGGCTGTGTAATGCATGTTGAAGCTGCAGTGAAGTGGTTTTGTGTACTGTTAGCTGATAACAAAGCACAAGATTCACATGACCTGTACATGATTATATAGAGCAGATCCTGCAGGCAGTCATTCACAAATATAAATGCTCTTGTATCAACCTAAATCAATTTTTCTTATTATTCAACTACTTACCACATAAATACAAAATGGACACGGAATGTTAGTTTGACTATATCAGTTTAATGTATATATTCCCAAGTCCATATAATAAACAATTATCTGAATGTATTCAGTGAATATATTGGATTGAGTTTTTATTGAATTATTTTGCTTTGCTTACATTTTCTTAAGGCAATAAACTGTGATAGCCCTGCTGTAGTCATGAATCACAGCTAAGAGGCTTTGTGTGTCCTCAACACTTTTTAACTGTGATAAAACTGCTGTAATGCACTGTCATCTGTTATTACTCCAGCTGTCTGTCTGTTAGTTTAGAGATGTTATACAGAGAACAGTCACATGCTGATTTCAAAACCTCTCTCTCTCTCTCTCTGTCTGTCCTCAGGCACTCTCACCCGGTTCACTCTGGTTCTGTACGGCACAGCATCTAGTTTGCCTCAATCCTCCACTTCGTACTCCGGCGAGACGGCCGACAGCAGCTGCAAAACCTACGACCTGGACCAGATCTGCACAGGTGAGTGTCAGAGTAACTGACGGTGAACGTGCGCCCCCTATCTGCTGCTACTGGTACATGCACTTCTACAGTCCGAGTTGCATGTTTCCAGATGGTGATTTGGCATGTGTTCAGAATACTTCTAATTAAAGCAATACTATTTCTGCAGTGTGCTAACTTTATGTTCAGTATGACAAATTAACTGGAAGCGATAACTGCTGTTTTTAACATCATCACGGCACATTTTTTGAAATACATTTTTACAAAAAATCAAATTAAAAAAGCAATGTAATGAGATCATCTGACAACACTGCTGAAAGTACATATTGTGTCGGCGTAACACATTGTTTTGTAGCAAATCTTTTTCTACTATAAAGTAATCCAGCAACAGTTGCAGCTGTTAATCTGCCTGCTGATTTAAAGCTTTAAACACAGCTGTAAACCTTGAGGTTGTTTTAATAGTTCCCATTTGCTGGTGTTGAGTTTGTGCTGCTCATGTCTTAGCTGTTCAATTGTGTGTTCATAACTTCATCCTGGAATTAGCTCACAATGCCAGCTGTACTGGCAGCAGGTTACAGGGCAGCTGTCCAGTCTAGCCTGCAGCCATGCCACACACACACTCGCTCACTCCCACACACGCACATGCACACACACACGCACATGCACACACTCGCACACACGCACACTCCCGCACACACGCACATGCACACACTCGCACACACGCACACTCCCGCACACAC
>JAZGTK010003359.1:14701-27679 GCA_036877625.1 Ambastaia sidthimunki | reverse complement strand
AAAAAATAGAGTTAAAGAATAGGAAGTTGCAAAGTGAGGAAGTTCCTCTCAAAACTGAGTTTTCTCTCAAAGTTGAGAAAATTCGGATCCTTCATGTCATGCTCTTCTCTGGCACGCTAAAGTGTTTTGCTGTGCTAACAGGATGTGACCTCAGACCCTAAACTGTGCTCCCTCCTGAATCACAAGTATGTGGTTCACCTGGCAGATGAGGCCTACAGCTACCTGCTGCGCTATCTGCAGAGCGAGGACAACAGTGTCATCTGCTGGGTGCTCAGCTCACACGTACAGGTACAAGCACAACGTCTTCAAAACGACACCTAACACAGAGCCTTAGACTCATCTCTGCCACTTCTCTGTCTGAGAGGTTAGCCAGTATTTAATCTCCTGATCCGTCAGCACACATTTCTGTTTTTGGTCTGATTTTTATTGTTGATGCACATTTTTCTGTGATGGTCTGTTACTGTAATCTCATCCATTTCCCATAAACCCACTCTTAAAAATCAGGTCAAACTAAACCGATCGGTCACTTAATGACAGACCTGCAAGGTGAGCAGACGTTCTGTTGAAGTCAGAAGCGTGATGATGTTTATTAAGTGTGATCGTCTCACTATCCTCATCCTGGTTTCAAATGATCTTCATGTATTCAACACTTTTTTAGGTGGAGGTAACAGCAGCGCACCGAACGGACTACCAGCTGTATGGAGCAGGAAACGCAACTTCCACTTCCTCTACCTCAGCTAGCTGGACTGCAGTGGATGGGACGGAGAGGGCGGAGCCCGTAGAGGTCACGGCGGGATTACCACAGAACGAGGCCGCACTGGATGCACTGCAGGACTGCATAAAGCGCATACGAGAGGGTCCACCTTCGCTCTCCACCGTCTGCTTCTACGCGTTCCAGCACACGGACCAGCTGCTCAACGCCGCAGAAGTGTCCGCAGACAGCCGCTTGCTAGCCGCGGGCTTTGATAACTCAGCCGTAAAGCTGTGGAGTTTAAGGGCGCGGAAGCTGAAGGCCGGGCCTCACAGGGTCAACGTGTCTAAAATAAGACTTGCCTGTGACATGCTTGAGGAAGAGGTGAGTGACAGCCGTCAGTCTTTTGAGCAGTTGATGGTGGGATCTGAAAGCTGTGGTGTAGAAATGGAAAAGGTTCAAATACTTTCCAGTCCCTGTTTAACATTCAGAGTCAACTAGAGTTGAGTTAGTAGGTTGATTGCCCTGACAAGTGTAAATGTTGTGGTACGTTTTGTTTGTTGGACATCCTAACCCTGCAGCACTGGCCCATCCAGTGACATGAGTTTAGCGTGGGACTGTTAGTCCAACTAATGGCAGCTTGGGTTCAAGAAACATGTCGTTGCTAGAATCCCAGAAATAACTACATCTATATTAATTGAAAAGTCCACCCAAAAATTACATTCTGCCCATAAATGACTCACACTCAAGGCATCATAGGAGAAAATGACACTTCCTCTTTCCGCCAAACACAATCTGAGTTATTTGAAAAGATATTCTGGCTTTTTCTTAAAAATGGCAGAATGATACCCAGTATTTTGAAGCTCCAGAAAAAACATCCATCCATTATAGTTGTAATAGTAACTTATATGACTCTAGGGGTTAATAAATGCCTTCTGAAGCAAAATGATACGTTTGTGAAAGAAAACAATGTCTATTTTAAGCGTGTTTAGTGATGGAAACATTTGAATGTAAACATCAGTGTGAAAGACTGGCATCACGCCGGCTCTACTTCAATAACAGAATCTGAATTTTTACATTCAAATACACTTCAGTCGCTAAATATGCACTAAATAGACATGAGTTCTTTCACATCATTCTGCTTTATTCAACGTGCTGTTAATAGAAATATATAGTCATGTGTGATTTATCATTTCTGATCAGGCAGACGATGAGGACGCCTCAGGCAGTGAGATTAAGACCCTGCGTGCTCACAGCGGCCCCGTGTACCGCACCGCATTCCTGACGGATGGCTCCGGCCTACTCTCCTGTTCTGAGGACTCTACTGTGCGCCTCTGGGATCTGACCAGCTTCACCAACACAGTCCTGTATCGTGGCCACGCCTACCCGGTCTGGGACGTGGACGTCAGTCCCTGCAGCCTGTACTTTGCCACGGCGTCTCAGGACCGCACCGCTCGTCTCTGGAGCTTTGCACGGACGTATCCGCTCCGCCTCTACGCTGGCCACCTCTCTGATGTGGACTGTGTCAAATTCCACCCCAACTCCAACTACGTGGCGACAGGATCCACGGATAAAACGGTGCGTCTGTGGAGCACGCAGCAGGGAGCGTCCGTGCGGCTGTTCACCGGCCACCGGGGACCTGTGCTGTCGCTTGCTTTCTCACCCAATGGCAAGTACTTGGCATCGGCTGGAGAGGATCAGAGACTGAAGCTTTGGGACCTCGCATCCGGGACCCTGTTCAAAGACCTTCGGGGTCACACAGACAGCATTACCAGCCTCTCCTTCAGCCAGGACAGCAGTCTGGTGGCCTCCGCGTCCATGGATAACTCTGTGCGGGTGTGGGACATACGGAACGCCCACACCGCCGCCCCACCCGACGGCTCCAGCAGCGAGCTGATTGGACAATATACAGGCAACACTAGTAACATACTGAATGTGCAGTTCATGGCCTGTAACCTGTTGCTAGTGACGGGCACTGCGCTAGAGAAACAAGAGCAGTAGAGAGAGAATCTGGTGAAAACATGTCTAGTCACGTCACTCCAAAATCAGTATAAAAAAATGGACATAATATTTTTGTCAAAAAAGGTCAATTCTATTTGTTTTTGAGGTCTGTTTCTAAGACCATTAAAGTGTTTTGCTTGGCGAGATTATTTTTTGGACAGTCACTACTTTCCCAAAATTCTTAATTTGATGCTTTCAGATGTAACTTTTTGAGTGTTTATAGTTTGTATTTCAAAAGTTAATTATCATGTAATAAAGATTTTTTTTTTTATTTTAGATAATTTCAAATGCCCAAGATATCAAAAATCTTGTTGACAAAAAAAGTAATACATTCAGTTACAATTCTGGCTTTTTGGTCTTAATTGTCCTAAAATGTCACATTTCTAAACATTTTACTGGTCTTAAAAATAAAATCTTTATATTTTTGGGTGAATTCTGGCATGGACATGTTCCCAACAGGTTTTGTGAGCCTCCAGTGTGTGTTTCTGATGATGATGACGTCTGAAGATGAATTCTGATATCAGACGTCATCAACCTGCTGTTTTATTTTTGTTCAGAAAAAAATAAGAGTAAGTTCATGAGTTTCATGTCATGTCAGTTTTGCAGTAGTTTATTGATGCGTTTTTTTCTTTGAAGCACATTGTAGACTTTAACCTTAGTTCACATTAAACCCTAGGCCAGGTTTAACAGGTCTACATGTTTGTTTCAAGGTAAAATGAGTTTTTTTCTACAATCACTTCTGTTTAAAAAAAAGTGTTTTTGTCTCAGAAAACCAGCGTGAAGATGGAAAACGCATTATAAAACTGACTTATAACTTTCACACTATATATTCCTACATATTTCATATTCCACTGTGGCCTGTTGAAGACACTAGTCCAGTTGTCATAACCACACACACACATACATCACACGCACACATCACATGCACACACAGTGTCTTCAGCATTTTCAGGTTCTTGGTGGTTGATGTAGACTGCTTGAGCAAAAAATAACAAGCCTCTGTGTGTTAAATTTCCATCAGAAGAAATGTTTTACATCATGCCTCTATATGTAAATATATTTTTGTAACATTTCCGCCTGTCTGGGTCTCATTCTTATTCTTGGGACTGTGTTGCACCACAGTTCTGCTGCAGTACACTAATACGGCAGTTACGTTTTCAGACAGGTTCAGTTCCCCCTCAGGAGGTCACTTCTGCTGTACATCCAAACCAGTTTCTGCCCCAGATGGGTGTGACACCAACTTGACAAGCCTGTAAAGCTGCTCGTTTGGCTGCATTTCTCGCTGACACTCGTACACACGTCACCTCAGACCCTCAGTGGAGCGTCACTACCATCTCACTGTGGTTTTGGAGCTCAGCTGGGTTAAGATGCCCTACAATACGACCCAATGCGGCTTTGGGCAGAAGGTCCAGGCGGAGAGCGCGCAGGCGGACGGGAAGACGTATGAACAGCTGCGACGGGAGTGTTTGCAGAGGGGGAAGTTGTTTGAGGATCCAGACTTCCCTGCAGTGGACAACTCGCTCTTCTTCAGCCAAAGAGTCCCGGTTAACTTCGAGTGGAAGAGACCCGGGGTGAGTAACAGTGTGTTCCTGCAGGATCCCGATGCAGCAGATGAATTCACTTCTCTAACATATGAAAAGGAATTTGCAGCCTTGTGCTTTTGAACTAATTTTGAAGGTGTCCCCTCAAATCAATGCAATGAATGTAACCCTCAAATCAGTCTTTCTCAGCCAGGATGCCTCAAGATGACTTTCAGTGAATTAAAATAAGCTAAAACTATGAAACAATATTTCAGTGTTTGGTTAATTTTATAACAAATTTACATCTTTCTAGTTATGCCTGGATGTCGAGTTGGTTATTGGGGAGGAAAGTTTTGGGGGGGGCACACTAATTATTTCATGTTTCCTGTGTGTGAATCTTTAAAACTTGCTGTATTGGCTGGCAGTGCAATTTCAGACTTTAAGTCAAATGGGTTGTTTGATCATTAATTTTTTCCTCAGCAGGGCTCACACACACGAGACGGGCAGCAGGTCAGTGCGGGCGATTTGTTGGTATGCGCAGAATGCAGGTTATTGGAGTGGCTGATTGTTTGAATGAATCTAGTGAATCTAGAGGTTGTGATACAGGATGATCCTGCAAGATGAACTTAAAAAGTGAGATCTTCACCCACTTCAGAATCAGGTCCATGCCTCACTGCCCACTTCTCTCACTTTTGATGCGACTTTAGGGATTCCTGAGTTTAACTAGAACCGCATTTCAGTCCAGGGTGTTCCTGCAGAATGTGCTTAAATATGCATTGCAAAAATAAAATGCATGTTCGTGTGATCAGACTAAAGCTTGAGAAACTTGAAGAATGTGACACACCTGCAGAGGCATTGTGTGTGTTTACACATTTGCTTCTCTGATCAGTCAGTTTAATACCGGTCGCGTGCTGCGTTACGACTGCCAGAAACATCTGCAAGTAGCTCTAACTGAGAGGTGCAGGTCTTGTTATTGCATGAATATTGTTTCTAGAAGCTGTTTTATTGACACTTACTGAAAACAAACCGTTTTCATTAGTATTAAAAAACAATCTATTAATAAAACAATCTATAAAATGCATAAGAAGATGGTTGGTTAAGTACTGGGGATGTTTTCACTTAGATTTCAGAGCTCAGCCATAAATATATTCATTTGAAACAGCCATTGAATTGTGTATCTGCAGAATATCTTAAAATGTACCTAATATTAGATTAATTCTAGATCATTCAGCTCTGAAACTTAACATATGATCTTTAACTATTGATATCAAGATGCATTTTATTAATAAACTGCAAAAAAATTTTCCTCAGTGACTTTTCATGCTGTTTACACTCTGATACAGTCTGATCAATATTTTCTCTCATCTGTTCAAACTCAGGAAATATGCAAAGATCCCAAATTCATCACTGGAGGAGCAACCAGGACAGACATTTGCCAGGGACAGCTGGGTACGTTTCGCCATCACCTGCAGTTTAATCTGAGACGGTGCCCTCATCAGACCTTTATTGTTGACTGGTTAATTCAGAATCATGTTGTGCATTAAACGTTATGACCGTACAGGAGACTGTTGGCTGCTGGCTGCGATTGCCTCTCTCACCATGCATGAGGACACATTGAAGAGAGTCGTACCACACGACCAGGACTTTGGTCCGGGATACGCTGGAATCTTCTATTTCCAGGTGTGACACTTTTTGTCTTAACTCTCTACAGCTTTAAATAAACATTGAAACTAACTGAGCCATTAAATGTTACCAAAATGTAACCAAATAATTATTTAAAAAAAGGATGTTAGGGTTTTTCATTTAGCAGACGCTTTTGTCCAGAGTGACTTACAAAAAGAGAGAGAGCGTTAAACATTTTGCCCTAAGGACCAACAAGCCAAGTCTACATTTTTACATTTACAAGTGGAAACTGTGTTCTGATGCTAGAGACAGAATGAACAGTAGAAGGTTTTTTTAACATCGGAGCATCAGGGATTAGTCCACATTTTCTCTTTATCTAGTAATTCAAGTGTTTCATGCATTCAAAAAACTGCTATGCACAGTATATATCCTGCAGAAACAGAAGTATAAGAGTTCGCTGCTCCAAACACAGTCCTGAAGCTCTAATTCTGCAGCTCTGATCAAACATGCTGTTCTGCAGTTTTGGCAGCATAATAAGTGGCTGGATGTTGTGGTGGACGACAGACTCCCGTGTGTGAGAAACAACCTGGTGTTCGTCCACTCCGCAGACAACACTGAGTTCTGGAGTGCACTTCTGGAGAAGGCCTACGCCAAGTATGCGCTTCATTTTACAAACCGTAACAACTTTTGACCTTCTTGTATATTTCGGTTTGATCAGACACGGCAGAGATGCTGAATCTAACATGTGAGTCCATTAATCTCCCGCATGGTTCCAGGCTGAACGGCAGTTACGAGGCTCTGAAAGGTGGGAGCACTATGGAGGCCATGGAGGACTTCTCCGGAGGTGTGGGGGAGATGTATGAGACCAAAAACTCTCCAAGTAACCTCTTCAACATCCTCAAGAAAGCTCTGGAAAGAGGATCCATGTTGGGCTGCTCCATTGATGTAGGCGCACTCAGAGCAGTGGACCAAACATAATATGCTGTCTAATTCAAAAAGGAACCAGCAATCAGCACATCACTTTTGAATAGTATTGTATTTATTTACCCTGTATTTTAAACAGGTTGCGTGCTACACTGTATTTTAACCTATTTTAACTCTATAAACATACAAAAAATACATTAAGTCAGGATAACACAAGCCCATAACATTGGTTTTGCTGTTATTTTATTACAAACGTGCTGTCGTGTGGCTTCATTATAATTGTTAATGTTGCTCTTCTGCATGCTTGTATTTTCGTATCACTAGATCACAAGTTCTGCTGAGTCTGAAGCCCAAACCTCGACAGGTCTGGTTAAGGGCCATGCCTACTCCATCACTGGAGTGGAAGAGGTAACCACGGCAACTGTCAGTCAAATGAGTTGTTTTAAATGTATATTGCTTTCTACCTTTATCTTGTATTCACTTTCGCTTGTTTATTATCTCTTTGGTTTTGGTTCCTCAGGTCAACTACAGAGGAACCAAAGTCCAGCTGATCCGGGTCAGGAACCCCTGGGGTCAGGTGGAGTGGAACGGCCGCTGGAGTGATAAGTATGTGTCCACTAATGATGCCAACCTTTTTTAAATTACATTTGTACTTGAGATATTTGGTTTATATTCAGTTCAACTGAGAAAAACATATGTACAGTTTCTCTTTAATGCCCCTAAACTTGAGACTGAATCTGTGTTCTTGAGCTCTACAAGTATAAGTATTAATAAATATGTTTGTATTTGAGATGTCATATGTTGCAAATCTTGAATTTGTTTAGTTCCAGAGAATGGAGTGAAGTTGACAGCGCAGAAAAAAAACGATTGCTTCATAATGCCCTGGATGATGGAGAGTTTTGGTAGGTGCGAACTGTCCTATTAAGAACCCCGACATGTACTGATGTCTCTTAAAGGGACAGTTCACCCAAAATGTTTTTATTTGGTTTTGTTCCAAATCCATTAGTATTATCTCTCCCTGCAAAAACTAATATTCCATTAGACTTGCGGTGTTAACCCATAAGATGTGTTAAAGGATGGAGTTTGAAGATTTCAAAGCCAACTACGATAAGGTGGAGATCTGTAACCTCACTCCAGACGCTCTGTCAGATGATTCTAAGAAGAAGTGGGCGGTGAACATGTTTGAGGGCAACTGGATCAGGGGCTCCACTGCTGGTGGTTGCAGGAACTTTATTGGTTAGAGAGATGAACTTCTATTACATGTACAAATGAAACCCATTACACTTGCGTTGCACCGTGCTGTACTAGTTGGGCTACAGGAACCTACAGATTTCAAACTTCACCATCACATGTTCTTCCCTCATCAGACACGTTCTGGACGAACCCCCAGTTCAAGCTCCGTCTGAGTGACCCTGATGAGGGAGACCGTCTGTGTAGCGTCATTGTGGCCCTCATGCAGAAGAACCGACGTCGCCTCAGGAAGGAGGGACTTGATCTAGAGACCATCGGCTTTGCCATTTATGAGGTAAAAGTCAGACATGACAAATGATTCTATGTCATATACTGTAAATCTTGACTGGTGGCTTTAACTCAAAAGCAGTAGAAAATAGTACTAAAAATAGTAGAAAAAAAATAACGTTTTTTACATTACACCAATTTAAAATATTAAGTTGACTTGAAAATTAGACACTAGAGGGCACTAGAGTTTTCTGAAAGCTCAAAAACCACAGACCAAAAAAACTTGAGAACCCCTGATTTAGGGGTTCTGGAGTTTGGAGAACCTTGAGATGTCACACAGATCCCCTGATTTAGGGGTTCTGGAGTTTGAAGAACCTTGAGATGTCACACAGATTTTTGACCCTGATTGCGTGATGTACCCACAGTCTCCCAATGATGAAGACCACCAGGGGAAAGACTTTTTCCGGTACAACGCCTCTAAAGCACGAAGCCGTACGTACATCAACATGAGGGAGGTGTCTGAGCGCTTCAGACTGCCACCCGGAAACTACCTCCTGGTGCCCACCACCTTCCAACCTCACCTTGAGGCTGACTTCCTCATCCGGATCTTCTCAGAAAACAAGGCTGCAGCTGTGTATGTTCTTCAACCTCTCCTTAGTTTTATCAGCCAGACTAAGAAAATAGGTTTGGTATTTACACACATTGGCCTCAAAAAGTATTTGAAAAATTAGGTTGCACTTAAAAATCTGAGCTGAAAGCTAAACTGATTCAAGTCTAAAATAAAATGTAGTAAACTGCAGACATATGGAAACTGTAATGAATGGAATGATTGTTCAGTTGTGTAACTATTCAGTGTAATATGTGACAATGTAATTGTGTGTTTTTGCAGCGAGATGGGAAACACAATTCAAGCAGACCTTCCAGATGTAAGCAAACTGTGTTTCCTACAAACATGCACCGCGAATAACCGAGTATTCACCAAAACATCTACAATAAAACAAATAAAACAGTTCTGAATTTTTAATAATTACACGTTTAATATAATAATATCAGCCACTGTGGTAATCTGATGTAAGCTCATTCAATTACATTAACCAGGGCTCAAGGCCAAAACGTCAACAAAAGTTGCATGTCTAGACATAATTCTTTACATTTATTAAAAATAATAAAAAACATGAACAAGCCATGGTAACAGATGTCACAGTAATGGATTTAAATAGTTTGGCGTGAACTGATATGTTGTATGTAACAATACATTCTCTCTGATGTGTGAAGCCACCAGCACCGAACCCCCCTGAGGAGGAAACCGATGAGGAGAAAGGTTTGAGGAGACTGTTTGAGCAGATCGCAGGCTCGGTGAGACACTCAACAGCTTCAGACCACAGCAGGTTTTGAGCTCCTCATGAGCTCCTCTCATGAGTCTTCTGTGTTCTCCTGCAGGATAAAGCCATCAGCGCCAGAGAACTGCAGCAGGTTCTGAACGGGGTTCTGAGCAGGAGTGAGTCTGTTTCTCAAGCCTGCTTATCCAACACCTGTTATAATGTGAATGTGCAATGAAAAAAAGGAAGAATACTAACACATCTACAATCTCTTGTAGGAAAAGAGGTGAAGTTTGATGGTTTGACCCTCAATACCTGCCACAGCATCATAAATCTCATGGTTGTATCCCGTCTGTGGTCACCGTCTGCCTCTTATACTGATGTTTACATTCATTCATACATTATTGTTGTACTCTGAATTTGTAGTTTTCTAAATGTCTAATGTACTTATACACTCAAATACAGGTATGTACAGTTAATAAGACTTAAACTGAAAGTTGCAGCTCTGTTTTGCAACATTTTCCAAGTTTTCCTAAACTAAGTACAGGTCAATAACACAGGAATGCTGGAATTCGATGAGTTCAAAGTTTTCTGGGATAAACTGAAGAAATGGATTGTAAGTCATTTGCATACACTCTGTGTTAAATATTTTTGTTTTCATATTATCAGCCTGCTGCTTGTTTAGAGTAACTCTGTTTTTGTAGATGTAATGATCACATTTTGTTTGCTGTCATAGATGCTGTTTCTGTCTTTCGATACGGACCGTTCAGGTCACATGTCTTCCTACGAGCTCCGCAGTGCTCTCAACGCAGCGGGTACATCTACACACAATTCAGTCTATGGAAGTATCTAAACTTATCAAATGAATTTGCACCATTTTAAGATATCATCAGAGATCTTATGCACATTTGTTTTGTTTGTTTGTTATGAAGGGATGCAGCTGAATAACAGAATTCTGCAGCTGCTGGGTCTCAGGTTCGCTGATGCCAATTATGAGATTGACTTTGATGATTATCTGACCTGTATCGTTCGCCTGGAGAACATGTTCCGTAAGTGACCAACAAAATCACAATATGGGGCTAAAAGTAACTCAAACTTTTTATTTAAAAACACCGATTTCAATCTTTTCCTCTCTTGCAGGAGTTTTCCAGGCATTTGACAAGCAAAAGAAAGGCCAGATGAGCCTCAATATGCAGCAGGTAATAAAAAATTTTCCTGTGTGTAATACTAAAATAAAAAGAACATACGAGTTTTATACACGCATGTGTTTGTAAAACTGCGATGCAGTGAATTAAACGCTCTTTATTTCTCCACAGTTCCTGTTTTTGTCCATGAATGTCTGAGGAAACGTTTGCAAACAGACTCTTCAGTGTTGCCGATGATACGTTTACTGTTTTTTTGGTTTCTTATTGATGACTCAATAAGATGTGTTTGTAATGTTGCCAGATCTTATATTCTTTAAAGGGCTGCTAAACTTTTCTAAGCTTCAATTTGAAATAACAATTGTAACCATTTGTAATAATGCATGCAAAATAACCAAAACCAGAAAAGAAATAAAATGCTTATAAAATCTCATTTGTCTTGGAAAGGCTAATGTGGGCATATAATATGATTAGAATGAAAGAAAATGACGACTGGTGAAGAGCTGAGTTTAGGACAGAGCAGTGGTGGGAATTGGAGGGGTTGGTCTAGTCTTGGCTGTGTTGACTTTCATGTTGTTCCTTTTCAGTTCTGCATCACAGTGTTTATTTTTATTTACTTGTCCGAATATTTATTGGCTAATGAAATTAGGGCCTTAAATGTGTTTTTAAACATTTCGGTGGGCTATAAATAGAACCAAGTTGAACCTAATATACGGCTGCTCAAATATGACAAGCTTGTCTTTTTACCAGTCAACTCAAAAGCAAATACAAAATGTAAAAAATAAAGTAAATGCATATATTTAAATAAATATAATATAGAAACCAAAACTTTATTCTGTTAAACTACATTATATCTAGAGATTAAATTAGATTTGTGCACTGCCAAAAAAAAAAGCTCAACCGAGGCCTTTTTATAGTCAAGAAGGATTTACAAAATCAGCTTTTCATCGAGCCCCTTTTATAAACTCCGGCAATGAAATCACCTCACGATCCTGGTGTCAAAAAACAGCAGGTCAGTTTTATGGGATGACCATAAATGACAATTTTTATTTTACCAAAACAGATATTCTGGAATTGAAATAAATTAATTGGCAATAAATTCACAGATATATTCTTATAAATCATGAAAATAGCTTACGTCCCCATAAGTCACAATTACTTTCTGAATAGAGCTTTAGCAAAACACGTCAGATTAATCTAGGTAACTCATTTGCCATTCAGAAAATAAGAACAGAATATTGTTATCTCTACATTATCTGTGCTCAGACTTTATCAGCCAATCAGCTGAGATTGTGCTCAGCGTTATAGATTGTGAGATGAGGGGCTTCTCAGCTAGACTGGCAGGTTTTGTGAAGGAGGGTCTGTGTTTCATTGTTTTTGTTTGTTTGTCGTTTAAAAGTTTGTTGGCACTTTATAATCCTGTTTCTGCTCTGCAATGTTTTGTCACTGTATGACATCCTCATATTTCTGAACATTTTTAAGAGTATCTTTCCAATCGTTTTATCCAAACACACCAGAAGCATTTGGACATGTAACACTGAGCTGGTATGAACTCACACTTCACTCTGTAATATCTTCTGGCATGTAGAAGCTTTAGGGAGAGTATTCTAGAATCTAGATTACTCTAGAATGTATGACCCTTTATCTCTGGATTTAAAGTTTTCTGCATCACTTATATAACATATCAGAGATAAATCTGCCTGGAACAGACTGAAACTGAGGAAAGAACATTTTTTTTCTGCTAACACTCACATGGTGGCTGGATGTTGATTGTTTAAGGTCGTGTCCTGCACCTCTAATGTCACCATATGGAATTGCCAGAAATCATTTTTAATCATTCATAAATCACAGACACACACCATGCAGTTTTGTTTTCTCACATTAATAACTGCAAAAACAATTATTTTCCCTTTCTGTATAATACACCGTCATAATACACAATGATGTATGAACACATACAGACTCATATTCCACCTCGTTCAGCTGGATAATGTTCTTACACTGCAGGTCCATCTTCAAATAGCTGCAATAGGGGGAGAACCAAGCAGCTGGTTAACCTTCAACAAAAACCAGCAAACAGGGAGGTCATGAACACACACACACACACACACACACACACGCACCACACACGCACCACACACGCACCACACACACACACACACTCACACTCACACACAAACACACACACGCACACGCACACACACACACACACACCTCATATAGCACCAGATGTACAGTAATCAGATAAAGTTTTGTACCTAAACGAATTTCTGAGATGATTCCTTCATGTTTTTTTGTAA
>JAZGTK010003359.1:0-14651 GCA_036877625.1 Ambastaia sidthimunki | reverse complement strand
ATAAAGCCATCAGCGCCAGAGAACTGCAGCAGGTTCTGAACGGGGTTCTGAGCAGGAGTGAGTCTGTTTCTCAAGCCTGCTTATCCAACACCTGTTATAATGTCCATGTGCAATGAATAAAAGAAAGAATAATAACACATCTACAATCTCTTGTAGGAAAAGAGGTGAAGTTTGATGGTTTGACCCTCAATACCTGCCACAGCATCATAAATCTGATGGATGTATCCTGTCTGTGTCACTGTACTGCCTCTCACGCTGCTGTTAATTCATACATTATTTCTGTACTATTTAGAGTTGTAGTTGTTTGAAGGTGTAATGGAAAAAAAACATTTTCCAAGTTTTCCTAAACTAAGTACAGGTTGATAACACAGGAATGCTGGAATTTGATGAGTTCAAAGTTTTCTGGGATAAACTGAAGAAATGGATTGTAAGTCACATGTTTAAATGTTTTGGTGCTGTATGTGTCATATTATCAACCTGCTGCTTTTTCCAGAATAAGTGTGAAATACTGTATATTAATGTAATAATCACATTCTGTTTCTGTCATAGATGTTGTTTCTGTCTTTCGATACGGATCGTTCAGGTCGCATGTCTTCCTACGAGCTCCGCAGTGCTCTCAACGCAGCGGGTACGTCTACCAGTCCGTCCATGAATGAACAGGAAATATAATGAAGATCTCTGACAGTCTCTTGAAACAGTGCAAACTGATTGTGTTTTGTTTGTTATGAAGGGATGCAGCTGAATAACAGAATTCTGCAGCTGCTGGGTCTCAGATTCGCTGATGCCAATTATGAGATTGACTTTGATGATTATCTGACCTGTATCGTTCGCCTGGAGAACATGTTCCGTAAGTGACCAACAAAATCACAATATGGGACCAAATGTAAACGGAACTGTAGTCCAAATATTTGTGTGAAGTTTAAATTGAAAGAAAACACTGATTCTAATGCAGATCTTTTCCCTCCCTGCAGGAGCTTTTCAGGCATTTGATCAGCAAAAGAAAGGCCACATCACCCTAAACATGCAACAGGTAATAAAATATTTCATCCTGTTTCAGTATGTGTGTTAACACACTGGAGCTAAATGAGAGCCAGTCTGTGATTGGCTGATGTATTAGACACTCTACTCACTTATTTCAATACTACAATAACAGGAACATATAAAAGTCTCATGCATGTGTTTATAAAATTGCAGGGCAATGAGTTAAATGTTTTTTTATGTGTCCACAGTTCCTGATTTTGTCCATGAATGTCTAAGGATTCCTTGAAACTAAACAGAGAAAAATTCAGTACGAACGTGGGACGATCATTATGGATGGAGCCACTGAGGATGTTGACTGTTGTACTGAATACACAACATTATTACAACAAAACTTTCACACAGAACAGAAGTGTCTTGTTCCTGATGGTACATGTTTACTGTTAGTTTGATTTCTTATTGATGACTCTGTTGTATTTTTTAATTTTGCCAGATCTTACATTCTTTAAATGGCTGCTAAACTTATCAGAACTTTCAGTTGTAAAGGTGCATGCAAAATAATTAAAACCAGTAAATAACAATTTGCTTATAAAATCTGTAAATAAAAAGTTGCTATGAATTACAGTGGTTTTGCTAACTGACAACCTGTGACAAAGCAACTATTAATATGGCGTTAATATATTAATATTAACACATTGATACAATCGTTATAATAACAGCCTAACATATCTGCTTTAGGAAATTTGAGAAAAATGTGTGGCTTTGTTTGCTGTAGCTTCGGCACTTGACAGACAATGAGTTTGATTAATTAGAGACAATATTATGATACAGCTCCGCTGCACTCACACTCCTGTTAAAAACAAATACACTGTTAATGAAAAATAAAGTGAAGTTTAAAATAAAGTTATTGTAATGTTTCATAAACAGCAGAATACCGGCCTGATAGGAGTATGTGGTTATGTAGTTTTATTGGCCTGTTTAAATAGATAAAATAAACACATAACAGGTGGGAATTGGGACACGAGTTACTTCCGCATTCATTATTTCAATGGAAGTCAACGGGAGTGTCGCAACTGTCGCAACGACTCTGCTGAACGTAAACGATTGCGGATTGCGTCATCGGTGCGTAACGTCCGGACGTCTCTGTAGACTAAACCAAAAGGTCAACCAAGGGATGGAAAGTTCTCTCCTCTGATATGTGTTATTTATTCTATAAATACTTTAACGAAATGTGTCATTATTATAAAACCAGAGCAAGATGTCTCATATAAATAAAGTTCTTCAATGCGAGACAATTGGCTGGTTTCCGTAGCGCGACCCCTTCACGCAGCGCGAATGGTACCGTCTCAACATGTCCGCTGTTGTCCATGTGTTTGAAGCTGACAGAAGAAACTGCGTGACCTGAGACGACCAAATATCTTTTATACAACATTCACCATTTAACCTGATCCTGTAGTGCAAATAATAACACCGTTTTCTTAAAAATGGTGAGTATTTTTTGTCTGTACATTTATGTGAAGTTAGTGAAATCAGTAAATGTAGATGTCACACGTTCTTCTGTTACATGTTTAATCTTATTTAAAAGTCATAAATATATTCGTTGTTCATATCAAGAGCTTCTACAATGAATGTTTATGGTGCGAATAAAAATACAATCAATGTTTGTATTGTGCATCTGTCTGAATTGAGTGTATAAACACATTTGGCTGTAGTTTAGAAGAGACAGGCACATGGTGAATCAGGTGTGAAGCGCAGTTAGGGTCAGTATATGGTTGTGTGTTCATCAGCTGTGGTCGTTGTCTCAGCCTCACAGGAAGAAGAAAGCCTTCATCAATAAGAGGAACGCGGTTTCCTTTCACCTGGTCCACAGGAGTCAGAAAGACCCGCTGGCGGCGGATGAAACTGCGCCTCAGCACGTGCTTCTGCCCGCTGTTCAGGTCCAATAAACTGACTGCACATCCAGCTCCATAACCATCATCTCAACACTCCTCTGATCCCTGCCAAACTGTCTGATAGCAACACCACGTCATAAAACACTTTAAAACTATCCCTGCATTTCATATACTGTTCTTTTGCAATACACATGATTTCAAAGCAGTCTTACAAATCCTCCAGTAAACCAGCCATAGGCCATATTTATAATTGTTTTCAGAATATACTTGCAGAAATATATTTTTAAACCATAAGTGCAGAAAATCCCATTATATTTGTGTGAAGTCTGCATGTTAAGTGGATAAAAGATGGAAATCTTCTACTTTAAGCAGAATATAAGTCTTATTTTTTATAATCTCTGAAGGGTGTGGAGTATGAGGTTCTGGAAGGGTTTGTAAGATTTACAGTCATACTGTTGCAGTTAAATCGTCTCAGTTGAGGTGTAACTGACTGAAATCAGGTTTGGGAGTGTTAACTGGTCCAGAGGTGGTTGGTGGAGAATGTCAGTGTCACTCAAGGTCTGCCGTGTCTCTGCAGGTAGAGGCAGAGAAGAGGAAGGAGGAACAGAGAAAGTTTGGCGTGTTTTTTGATGATGACTACGATTACCTGCAGCATCTGAGAGATGTTTCTCCGACCACAGAGCTGGTGTCCACTCCTCACAACCGCAGAGACGCTCGGTCAGCAGAGGGTGATGAAGACCAGATGGGGGAAGATGTCCTACAAGCTCCTGTAAGGCCACACAACATCATCATCTTGTGGTCAACAGAACTCCACACCCCCATCTGATCATGTGCTGATCCGACCCCTCTGATTATAGCTTTATATAAACATGTAGTTTAGTTATGTATATACACACACACATTCCAGTATTTAGTATTCAAGTGCAACAGGCCAGTGCAGCCTTCACGTTTCAGAACTATGTTTATCAAGCCAACATCAAATGTCTTTATGAACGTTAGGTTTGTAGTTTCTGCTGAACATGTTTGTATAGCAACAGTAAGAGAGTGTTAATGTTAACAGTGTCATGATGGCTGCTGTATTTCACATCATGGGAATTACTGTCCTGACAATGTTTAATATGATCTGATGCACACAGGCCTCCATCAAACTGCCCTCGTCTGTGTTTGCGACAGAATTTGAAGAGGATGTGGGTTTGTTAAACAAAGCTGCTCCTGTTTCAGGTGAGTCTGTGTGTTTACACCTCAATCTGATTCATATCGTGCTGTATTCACTCTCTCATGCTGCGTTTTCTTTCAATCCAGCATCACAGCGTCTGTTTTTTATTTTTCTCAGTCTTTGTTGGCTAATGAGATTAAAGGTTTTAAATGTGTTTTGGACACAATGCTGATGTCTATAAATAGAACTAAGTTGAATTTATTTTAGGGCTGCTCTATTATGATAAACATTATTAACACTTTTTAGCCAATATTGAGAATTATTTAAGAAAAGCATGTATTTGGAAACATGTATTTGTTTTTAAAAATTAAACAAAAAATCTTTTCAGTAGTGGATTCACCTGAAAAACTAATACAAATGTAAACAAAATAAAGTACATTTATTGTGTAAAAATTGGTTTAGGCTTTTAAGGAGGGAAATTGCACTGCTGAAAGGAAAGTGACAAAAACACAAGAAAATACTTTCAAACCAGAATGCAGCACAAATAATCATTTTACCTCCATTAATGATAATTACTGGAGTCAAAATTGAAATGTAAAATCTGTTATGATTAATTGCACAGCTTGAACTCATTAAATTAAATACAAGTTGATATTGAAACTCATGATGCAGTCAAGTTGTGATGTTGATTTATGTATAAATGTAAAACTGTCTCTCTTTGACTCCCATCTTCAGGTCCTCGGTTGGATATGGACCCTGATATTGTTGCTGCTATGGATGAAGACTTTGATTTTGAAGACCCGGATAACATGCTGGATGATGACTTTGTCATCAAAGCCAATGACATCACGGGCATGAGGTAAAACTCACAAATGCAATAATCATGAAAAACTGTCATAATACAAGAACGTTACATAAACGTACAGGAAATACAGAAGGAGTTGTGTTGATGTGAGGTAGAACAACTTTGTTTGCAGTTCGTAGTTCTTGAATGTTGAATTTAATGTGAGCCAATGAGGTGAATGCTATGCATAACCCCGCCCACATTAGTTCTTCGTCACCTATTTTCTCTGTTTTTGACCTCAGTAATGATGATGATGATGATGAGTGGGAGGACACGGACGAGGATGAAGAGGAACGAGATTATGACTCAGCAGGTGGTCTGTCAGAGAACGAGGGTGACGGCCAGCGAGAGTTCATGTTTGCCGATTGTGAAACGAGGAGTCGTTTTACAGAGTATTCACTGACGTCCTCCATCATGAGGAGAAATGAACAGCTCACGCTGCTGGACGATCGCTTTGAACAGGTGGGTCAGCCGGTCACAGCGCACAGATTTCTGTCTGTTCTGTTTCCTCATGTTTCTTGTGCTGTGTTTGAGCAGTTTTATGAGCAGTTTGATGAAGATGAGATCGGAGCGTTGGACAATGCCGAGCTGGAGGGCTTCATTCCACCGGACAGCCAGCGGCTGGAGGAGGTCATCAAAGATTACTTCACACAGAAGGAGAAAGAGTGAGTGTGTGTGAATGATTTTCTGTAGCTCAGTTGGTAGAGCATTGTGGAGCAGCACAAAGGTTGTGGGTTTGATTCTCAGGCAGCGTGTGTACTGATTAATTGATTACCCTGAACGCACTGTAAGTCACTTTAGATAAAAGCGTCTGACTGATGTGTTTATGTTAATGACTCTCACAACTCTCCCAATTCTCCTGGTGTGTGTCTGTATGTGTAAATATGTGTGTCCAGCTATCAGAAGCCAGATCAGCTGGGTCCTGCAGAATTGCCCTCTGTACAAGAGGAAGAAGAGGGTGACGAAGACGAGGAGGTGTTGGAGATGGAGACGGTGGTGATTGAGGCACCTGTGGAACGCTGGGACTGCGAGACCATCATCAGTGAGTGTCACATCATCTTTGATGAAGAACAGTTACAGTGAACTACCACTAGTGGTTACATTACCTGTACAGTACACAACAGTGTGAACCACACTCAACAACGCTGTTATGATTTAAAATCTAGTTGTTCAAAACTTTGATACTAAGAATGCACATCACTGAATAAGTGTATAAGGGTGCTGGTGTGAACGCCTGCTGTACAAATGATGTGGATTCACTTTGGATTTGCAGCCTGTTCACACTAAGAGCAAAATAACAAATTCACATCACTGATCAGCTGTTTTCAATACAAAGATACTCACACAAAGCAAGTTATAAATTCTTTTATCAGGCTCTGAAGAATGTTTGTAGATTTACTACCAAGTGTGAAGATAAACTTGTAAAGATAAAAGTTGAAATGAAAGTGGATTTGTTGTTGTGATGTATGTGTAGGTAAAATCTTCTGTCATTTATGATTGTTGTTGTTATAATTGAGTGTCTGGAATGGCTGATTATGTATTTTGTGTCCACACAGGCACATATTCTAACCTGTACAACCGACCCAAACTTATTCAAGACCCCCCAAAGGTACAGAAACCTCGGATCTTTAAATCTGCCAGTGATGTGTAACGACCGCTGTAGTTATTTTGTTTCTTTAAGATGGTTTGAGGTTGAACATGCAGCGAGAGTTTAATTTCCAATTCAAATCACGATCTGCTTTGCATGTAACTAAAATTACATTTGACGTTTGTTTGTTTTTTTTGAGCGAGACTGGCAGCTAATCTGTACAACCTCAAAGTCTTAAAGAACACGTTTGTAAAATTAGTTATGTGTATATGTGTAGAAAAAAAGAGTTCACCCAAAAATAAATACTTTCCAGCATTCACTCCTTCTCTGAAATGTTTGGGTGGTTTTGTGTCCATACAATGAAATTCACAGTGTGCCGCTGTTGTTTGCTGACCAACTTACCAAATATTTTCTTTTGTGTTTCTCAGAAGCGAAAAATACAGATTTAGAAAGACATGAGGATAAACGACATTTCATTTTAATCCCTTTAACAAATAATGTGCTGTCAGTCGTTTTATACATTCACATAGATTTTTTTACACATTGATACGAGTGTGTGACTAATAGTGTTGGGTTGGTAGTCAGGTTCAACCTGCCCAGTAATGACACAAGGGTGTGTTAACTCACTTTACTCTCTGTTTACATGACAAATGTCATTTAACCAAATAACATTTGACATTACCAAAAAAATATTTATATGGGTGAATGAAGTTATTATGGGGTTTATAGAGCTTGAAAATCCAGCTCTTAAATATGAATGTTTGATGGCTGCTAATGAAAACTGCATTAATGTGTCCAGCACAAGCCGATCCGAGTATCAAATAAAACTGGAATTCCTCTGGACGTTCTGGCCAAAAGAGGCCCGACAGCCAAACAAGTGGAGAGAATGGAGAGAATCAATGACTCGGACCTGCCCAGAGTCTCCACACAGCCCCGCTCACGAGAGGAGAGCACAGAGGAGAGAAAAACCAGAAAACAGGCCATCAAAACAGAGAGGAAGGTGAGGACAGTCCACATTGCAGCATTTCATGTGTTTAATATGTTTTGAAATGGAGGTCCTGGCAGATGAATGCAGTTCATTCGTCTGTGTACCTGCAGTTGTCGACTGGTCAGAAAATAAAATGTGAACAGAATGTTATCTCAGCATTACCTGCCCTCAGGCAATCAGGAAGTGAGAACAGGGTGTATTTGTCCCAGCATCAGATATAACAGGCTATTGTTTCCAACACAATCAGTTCTACCCCATTACTTTCAGCAAGAACAATCAATATTTTAATAACCATCACTGTCATAGCAACCACGTACCTCCCAGGAAACCACCCACAACACTGTATCATTCTTACAATGACTTCAATATAGTCGCTGCCTTTGCTTAAGATTGTATTTGCTTGGGTTATGAAATCATATGAAAGTTATTTTAATTACTACAGAACCCTTTACAGATCTGAGGAAAGTCAACGGTTTCATGACAACCAATCAGACTGTTTAGGTGAACACCATAGAATTGGATAAATTCTGTCCTCTGTGAATTTTAACTTGTGATTTATATATTTTTTGGTGATCTATGATATTTGTGCAGGAGAGGAGGACAGAGAAGAAGGCAAATAAACTGGCCTTCAAACAGGAGAAACAAATGCAGGAGAAGCAGATGGTAAATTTACGAGCCAACGTTCAGGGCCTGAAGCTCTCGTAGGACCTCAGAGACCGTAAGGAGACTGAAGAGCACAGTGATGTTCTGCAGGACCCTACAGAAGACATAATATCAAAGACAATACCTTGTTTGTTCCAGGTTGTGTCTGATAAAGGCATTTTAGTGTGTAATGACATCACCTAAATGTGAAAGTTGGATCTGACCTACCAAGACTTCCTTGTTTCAATGAACATCTTACTGTCTAAAAGCAGCATGCAGGGGCTCCTCTGAAAACCATTGTAGTTGTAAGATGCATCACAATGAACAGAATCTAAAGCAGAAGTTCTCTTGATGGTGTGCATCTGTATATGGTGACATTTCTCACCGAGTCATTCAGTGGCAATGGAGGGCAGTTGTGTTCTTTAAAATGTCATTAAAACCTTAAACCTCTTCCAAAAAGCATCTGACTTTGTGTAAGCAGTCTTTATACATGTAAAATAAAGGTACATTTCCTTAAAATGCTAAACCCGATTTTAATAAAATTCACTGTAAAAATACATCAAAAGAATCACATTTCACCAAGCATAGTAATAATCACATTTAAATCACACAACAGCTGATCTATCAGCTGCCTGTAAGACGGTTTGTGATTGTGAGAATATAAACGCTTTTATCTTGGGGGGGGAAAAAAGTTTTGACCTGAAATACATTTTTCTGCATTTATGATGGTGAGTGTTTTTAAAGATCAGTACTTGATTATGTGCACGTCAGGTCACATTCAGCAGTTAAATGTGCCTCTGCTCATGAGACTACAGCATATAATAATATACAGGCATACATACAAACAAGCTTAAATATTACAAATCACATCAAAGTCATTTTTAATGTCAAAGGGCTGAAAATATCTCCATAATTGCGTAACGTTTCCTTATGAAAACAAATGGCCGTCCTGGTGACAAGTTCATAGTGCAGTGTTTTGTAATGCTGTGAACTAGAATATCTGGGGAAATTCCGGGTTGACACCATGTGAAGGCTTTCACAAACCATGATAAATTTCATAATCCCGCCTGTTCACGTCCAGCTGTCTTCCCAGAAATCACCTCTGATCCACATAGTTTCTCTTTTGGTTTCTTTGGGAACTTCCTTCACATGTAGGGCTCTGAAAATCCCCTGCCTGGCTTAAAGCACCGTGTTGGGTGTGTCCCGGGTGGATCTCAGGATCTGTAAACTTCTACTAGATCTCCAGGGCTCATCTCCTGTCTAATGCAATGTGGACAGTCATAGCCTGAAGACAGGCCACTGGTGGACTTTGTTACATTGTAGAACCTGTTGCCAGTTTCTGTAGAATCACTGGAAGACCTGTTATCTTCCAGCTCATCATCTTCAGCATACCCGCTGTAGTGCTCCGGGCAGAGGGCAGAACTCTGTCTATCTGTGCACTCGTCGTTATTGGTGGAGATCTCCATTAATTTGTGGTGTTCTGTGGGTTTCTCATCACAAGTGACCGGTTCAAAGTTTTCTGGCTCCATTTTCAGAGGTTTGGGTGCTTGTGTTGGCTCTATAACCTACCAAACCAGAACAAGAATTTTTACAGTAACCAATCCCTGTGCAGGAATGTTGCATGTGAACAGCTTAAAGTAACAAAAGGACTGGAACTTTTTTTTTGTAGTTAACTAGTTCAGATTTGCCTTCTTGTCTATTATGTTTCAATTTAAATGTAAAGTGATTGTTGTCTAAAGTCACCAGAGAAGGTGAGGCCTGAAGTTTCTTTGTAGACTGATTTCTCTGTGGCAATATCAAAACACTGCTTTGAGTTTCACGACTTGCCCAACATACATTAGTAACATTTTATTTAACCAGCGGTGCTACTATCTGCTACTAACCCAATGTCAGATGGTGTTAACAAACATGCTTATTTTATGTAGTTTTATACTGTAATGTCATTTTGTATTTTGGTCAGATATTTTCCTGGGCAAAAAATGGGTTTTTTCAAAACCAAAATGGCTAAACTTTTAATAGTCTTAACCAAAAATGACCAGTCAAAAAATGAACAGGAATTAAGATGTTAACTTTTGCTGTGATGAAAACTGACTTACAGTTTAATTGTATGGTTAAAATGTTATAAAATTCACACAGATGTCATGTTAGTATTTCATTGAGATTAAGAAATCAAAGGGAAACACGTCTCACCAGGATTCTGGGAAAAGCAGACATGGCTTTCTTCTTTATTCTCTCATTGCAGCTCTTTCTCAGCAGCACCAAAATAAAGGTTATGAAGAGCAACGCTAAAACAACCCCCAGCACTGGATACAGGTATGTGGTGAAGTGAGGGTCTTTGGGGGGAATAAAGAGAAAATGTGTTGATTTTGTCTGAAACACGACAGAATACAATATATACACAAAATGTAAAATGTATTTACAGCTTTTTAGGTCTCCATAGAAACACGTTCTCTTTTCCTTAAGGGGTCTTTGTCCGATTATCCCAGTTAGATTGACGCAGTATTCCTCCCTTTTTTCGGCAAAGAAAATGGAAGTCTGGCATGTCTTTAACTCCACACCGCAGATATTCTTCAGTTCACTGTGCTGTGAAACAAAACTCAAAGTGACTCACATCCTTCATAAAAAACAAGTTACTTACTTACTGGAAAAGTATGTTGAATTATGTTCATAATTAGAAGCGTTTAAAGCCATTAATTTTATTACAATTAATATAAATTATTATGAAATATAAATATATGTATATATATTGATGAAATATCAGCATATCAAAGAAACTGACTGTTCTAATCAATACAAGGTCATGAAGGTGAATGTAACCTCTTGTGTTTCAATGAAGTATGACAGTGTGTCAGTGTTATTCCGCAGTGCCGGGGTGTTTCTGTACAGATGCAGAGGGTTTGGGAACGCCAGGTGAAGTTTTCCTTCTTGAGCAGACAGAGTAACCTCAGGAAAATCCAAACGACCTGAACCAGAAAGAACGGAGGAGAAACTATTGGAATAGATCCACAATACATCCATCTGATCTTTCAAAAATCTCCCAAAATAACAGTTTCAATAAAAAAAACCTTTTGATGCAAGTACAAATTGCACACGTTTACATTTTGCAATGAAAATGTATTAAAAGGTTTGATTTGGGTTTCTTGCTCATTATTAACTTTTGTTTTTGTTTAAGGTTTATAATGTTGAAATGTTTGTTACTTAAATGCTACATTGCACACGTTTTAATGTTAGCTTACACTTAATTTTGCTTGTGGCGTGTTCGTTGAAGCTGAATATATCGGACTCTGATCTCTCTGACGTCCTGTTTGCCTGTCTGGCTGTCACAAAGACGGCATAAGCGCTGAACGCTGGACTCTTCAACATGTCAGATATGTTGAATGAATGATTCCTCGTGTAGCAAGACTCCCTCCTGAAACACAGATAGTGACAGTTAGACCTTTAATATAAGAGTCAATGTTGGATGCTGACTGTGTTTCAAATCGAAATGAAAAACCTCTGACATTCAGAATGAACATTTAAAAAACACTGAAAATCTGCTTTCATTGACTCCAAAACTATGTGAGCTGTCTACCTACAATAAGCAGCATTTTAGTGCCAGAAACACACTAAACACAAGTATGTAAAACACATGAATACTTGTGTTCCTTTCAAACATGCTAAACGTGTCTGTGTAGCTGTAGCTAGGGGCTGACAGAATTACTTTCCAATGATATATTTACTTCTAAATATATCAAATATATTTAAATGAGATCATGTGAGAACATGTAAAAAATCTCTTTTGGGTAACTAGATTGGGTAACTAACACATCAACTAACTTGCTCAACAAGATTCTTTTAAAAATGTTGCTCCGCCGTGACAGTGCTGGAGCTAACAGAGAAAAGCGACAGGACGTCAACTGAGCACGTGCGAACTGTGCTGAACACATTTCCAGATTCAGTTACGATGCAAAGCGGTCGTTCGAAAATTAATACACAGGTAACACACAGAAGGCAGATGATTCCATTTGGGAACAGAGCTGTTATGTTAAAGCAGGACTTACCCATTTTTCCCGTTGACCTCCACCTCAAAGAGAACATCCTGGAAATGTCGTGGATAATCCCAGTGCACTTCAACTTTATAACTGTCACACGCTATAGACACGTTGCTGGGACGAGGAAGACTGTGAGCTAAAGACAGTGACAGACTGACTAAGAATTCATCATATTCAAATATAATTCTTATATATAACAATATATAAAATGTGTCTTTTATAAGTACATGTAAAGAAAATAAAGTCTATTCTGAGGGTCATTAAGACATTTTTACTGTGACACAAACAGTTTAACTATATAAAACAGCTGTTTTTCAAAGAGTTGAGCATATTTAAAGTTGCTTAAGCAGTTGTTTTCATGAAAAGGCATGCGGAAAAAAATCACAGACACATAGACGTATCACTCATCTCTGTGACAGAACATCACTCAACACTGCGAAGAAAAATGTGGCTGTGCTCAGATTCTTTGTTCAGCCAGTCAGAACTCTTTACGGCAGCTTTCATCTGGTTATGGCCAGAACGATATTGTAACTATAAGCTCACAGGCGTGTCTGATTGTTCTTATATTTGATTACGGTGGTCTCCAGGCGTCTGTGTGAGGGTTTGGAGAGCAGGTGTGGAGGGAAGGGGTGTGTCTCATTCAGTCTCTAAGTCTGCTGTTAACTGCAGAATGACTAACATCACTTGCATCACCTTTAAGTTCCCTCTGAGTTCTTATTACGAGGCTATAATGCACTAAATATTATTCTCAATACTGTACACAAAAATATTGACGTGTCAGGATTTTTCATGATTGTGTAAACTAAACATTTACCCATAATTCAAGAGACTGGATGAAGAATCTGAACAGCTACACTGCTGTATTAAAGCTTTCATGTCCTCAGGTGCCCTCACCTGGTCTCTCTCTCTCTCTCTCTCTCTCTCGGGTCTCAACAGAAGAGTGTTGATCTCAAAACACACACACACACACACACACACACACACACACACACACACTACAATCTGAATGTAAAAGCAGTGTTGCCCCGGGCTTTACACCAACTGCTCTTCCAACTAAACACACACACACGTCTGTACTTGTTGCTTATCACTTTAATTTCTATGAAATCATTTACTCCTCATGCCAGTTTCAATGTGGCAGCCATGACTAATGTTACCTTCTTATCTGCTCTTTCTGACTTTCTGCCTTTTAAAAAGCATTTATAAGCCTTTAAAATCAACAGGATATTTACAAATGTTCACCTCTCACATTTTACCTCTCAAGTGTGAATTCTAAGTGAATTTAATACGTGTTTAACAAGAGAGAAATCTTTGATAAAATCATTTTATCAATCAGGATGGATAAAATTGTTCAAGGGGAGGAACCTTGTCATTTTAGGAAGCAGATTAGGGGTTATACATTTGGATATGTTATCTTTAACCTGATGTTATTTTATGACCGCAGAAAATCTTTGTGTGTGTTGAATACAGACAGGTTTTTCTACTTCTGTCTCAGGCTCATCTGAGCTCTGCCACCATGTTCTGGTGAAGGAATGCAAAAAGGACACAAACACACACCTATTTCTCTTACTGACACTTCTGAGAAATCTTAAATTAACACAGAATCCATGAGTCATTCAAGCGCTTCTCATTTTAAGAAGGGAGAGACACATGTCATTTACTGAGGAACTGTTCTTTTCCAACAACTTCCATCCCACGATTGTTACAGGACACAATGACGTCACATACAAAGTATTTTTATAAAGAAATCAGTGTCTTGGGGCTCCCACAGATGGATGTACAGATGCCAGACACAGATTGTGGATATATTTTTAACCTTTTGTTATATAAGCATTATTCATCAGACTAGGTGGAGATCAAACTCTTATAAGAGTTTAACTTTACAGGACAGAGATTTTCAGCTGTGATTGTTCTTGAACTTCGTCCTGTTTTATGGTCGAGCTACACACTGAAGTGAGGGACAGCACACACCTGTGAAATGAGCTTCTATCTCTCTTTTGGGGGTCAAAGTTTCACATGAGTCAAAATTAAACTTCAGCCCAATAAAAAGCGGCATTAGCAGAAACTCCCTTATTCTTATTCTTACTATTCAAGTCAAAGTTACATACGATGTTCCCCAATTTTAACTATTCAACAAGATTAACGTATTACTAGTAAATAAATAAATATAACAATAAGAAAAAGCAAAACCACACAATCCGCAACAACAGTATTAATAATAAAAAGCAAATAGAAAGAATCGCTCACTTTCTCTTCCGGCTGCCAGCGCTGCGGTCAAAGCAACGAGGAAGATGTGAATCCTCATGACTGATACAGTCCATCAATCACACACTCAAAACCAGCCAATGCTGCCCATATTACTGCTGCTAAACTAACCAGTAAGTAAAGGTGGTCAAACAAAGCAGCGGCGCGTCGACGCTCTTCGGGGAAGTGACGCGCCGCTCGCCCCGCCCGCCGCAGGTGTTTACAGGTAACTCATCGCGAGATTTCAGACTCCTGAGGTTTGAACTGAAGCTATCAGAGAATCATTCA
>JAZGTK010003358.1:0-27683 GCA_036877625.1 Ambastaia sidthimunki | reverse complement strand
TGGTTAACGTTACTACTTACATGTTTTAAATAAGACATATTCGATGTTGACGAGTGATAGGCAAATGTTTGCCTGCAGAGTTTGCAAACAGCAGTTTTAGGGTCGTTCTTCGACTTTTTAAAATGATCCCACACTTTGGTCTTTTTTCCTGTCATAATTATTAGCATCAGCAGACTCTCTCCCTCAATGAGGCACGAGATCGCGTTGATCTCTCGTTGCTTTGATGTCATACACTGACTGCGCAGCCCCTGATTGCACAATTTCACGTGATTTTTGCGACTAACCGACTAATTAAATTGTATTCGACCAAGCCTTCTTCATATCGACTAACGGTTAGTCGACTATTTGGGGGCAGCCCTACTGATTACCATAACAAATTTGGAGCCTCTAACTGAAACTTTCGACCACCACCAAACAAGTTTCACTGATGTTTATGCTCATAACTAAGTCTTGGAAACAAAATTTTCCTATAATTCTCATAAATTCCTTTGCTTATGCTGATTCAAATTGACCCTATGATGTCATTTTCTGTCATGAATTTTTTTTTTTGTCCTTTTCAATTTTCCGGAAAAGCTACTTTTTCGTATTCCTCCTACAGCATTTGTCCGATTTGCCTGAAAGTTGGTCAGTAGCATCTAGAGACAAACCATTTTCAAAGCTTTTCGATCAACCCAACCATTGATCGAAAAGCTGTTTTGGTTTAGGTTTAGACCTGCAGCATTTGGCACCTGTTTTGGTTTAGACCTGCAGCATTTGACACCTGTTTTGGTTTAGACCTGCAGCATTTACTTGGTTGTTTAGATAACAAAGCATTTTTAAAAGCTAGTCAAGCATAAAAGGTCTAAATGCATTGCAAAAGATAAGACAAGTAGCAATATCTAAAGTGTTACTATGATATGTATACTATTTGCAGTATTCTAGAGTCCACCTGGGTCCAACCACACAAGGTCGACAGGTCAAACAGCTTTCACACCTACCAGACTCATCAACCTCGACAAATATACCCATTCAAAGATTTACTGTAAAAACGCTGCAAGTCTTTCTAAAGCATCTTTATTCCAAGCTCACAGTATCATCAGAAATTGTACCCTTCATTAAACTCCAGGTGTTTGAAAACTATTGGCCCCTGACCATTTAGCATTGTGTGTTTCAGTGCCGGTACCCAGTAACCAGATGGAGGGTTTGGACCGAGACGACCTCAGGCTTCACCTAAAGAGGAGACAGACTTCCAGCCCCACACCCACCAAAGCCTCTAAACGAGCCAAGATCAAAGTCACCATTGTCTCCCATGGAGATGCGGCCGGGAACATGGCTGGCTCCACAGCTCAGGAAGGTAATGAAAACAAAAGCCTCACTAATCCACTAACCTACTGGTTAAGATATGTGGAGACATTCTGTGGTCAGTGGTCATCGTTTTGGTAAGTTGTCTGGAGGTTGCCTTTAAACAGCAATGTCAATTACTGAATTATTCAAACTTTGGGGTTCTAGTTCTGTATTTGAAAAATGTGTGTCTGGATGTGGATTAGTAAATTTTTTCATTCTGACAGGCATGAAAACTTTTCCTGGAGTTTTTTTGATCAGGACACGCCGTTGTTTCTGAGGCGTCACCGTAACCTAACTCTGAGAAAACTCTTGTTAAATAAAACACCTAATTCTCGAATTAAAGGGGCCTGATACAGAGTAGCATATTCCTTTTTAGTAAAGCATTCTACTGTTGAAATATATATTACACGCATACATGTATAAAATGTACATACACTATATAAAAAAACTACATAAACAATTTTACAACTTTGTAACATAACATATCAGCTAATATAGACTAACAATGAACAAAATATCCTTATCTTTCTCTATAGCTTTTTACAATTTTGTTAATATTAGTTAATACAGTTGTTCATTGTTTTTTCATGTTAGTGCAATAACTAATGTAAACAGATGCACCTTTATTAGTAAATGTATTAGTAAATGTTAAATGTAAGAAATGCTGTAGAAATACTGTTAATTAATAGTAACCAAGGTAATAAATTAATGTTAACAAATGGAATCCTATTGTAAGGTGTATTATAAGTACTACCAGAAGTTTTGTTTCACAAACAATATTGTGGTACCTGAATGTGTTTAAATGTGTTTCCCTGATTGTTTTGTGTGACGTGGGTTTTTCAGGAAAGCACCTCGGAGTCACAGTGGGCCAAACGGCATCAGGGACCAAAGAATTATCTGATTTTCTCATTGCACAGAGGTACTGGTTTATATTTACACCAGACAGATGATTGGTCCCACTTCATATTAGGTGTCTTTAAATAATTTGGATTTACATAAGAAAAACACTGTAGTTTACGTGCATGTTGTTAAATTGTACATAGATTAAAAGTGTCTGAAAATGATTACACAACACAACCCTAAATCTACCCAGAACAACACAATGTGCACAATAGATAAAATGTATCATATGCGTTTTCTCATGTAAATATCAAGTATTTAAAGATGCCTAATATCAAATGAGACCAGATGATCAGTGGTACTTGTGAAGTTGTGTAATAAAGAGATGCTTTACAGGTTTAGTTGCAGTTTTTAACACAGATTCATTCTCAGCGGGTGTTGTGTGCTCATTCAGGTCAGGTGGTCTAGCAGAGGTGTCTGGAGCTCTGGGTTCTAGTGAGGGGTTGTTTCACGGCTTACAGGGGAGCATGATTTCAGGTTCTTCCTCTTCTGTTCAGTCTCCCACCACTGCACAAGGTACTGCAGTCGCCCAGTTCTGCCAGCAGTTATCTGTTAAATCTTTTCTGACTGTGTGTTTGTGTTTAGCACCCTCAGCCAGCAGTCTACTGCAGGGTCTCAGCCTCAGTCTGCAGGAGATCATTACTAAACCACCAGGCGTGCCCTCCACAACCCAGGTGCCAGCCCAGTCACCCACCATGATACCAAAACACATCACAGCCATCACACTGCATATGTGTTCCATTATGCTTTAGATCTGCTTGGTTAGCCTGTTGTTGATATGTGTATAAGAGATCAGTGGTTAAAACTGTCTCCTTACGGTACCCCGATTGTCAACAGTAAGTTTATAATAACGATTTATAATTTGAGCTGCCAGATTCGTTTTTACAGGGAAATTGACACAAGTTTGACATTGGGCTGGGCAATAAAATGGCATTGTATTTATTATGAGTAAACCTTTATCAATAACAATAGAAAAACTGTTGACTTGTACGACCACATTCACCCAACATGCGCATACACACTCAGGCTGTCATACATGCGAAAGTGAAAGTGACCTAAAACATCTTCCTGCACCCCTGAAATAGACCTACATGAAAAATTTCATTTTTGTTCAAAATGGAGTTGGATTTTTGGGATTACGATACATTTATCAGTATTACCAAAGCGTTTGACAGTAATACAGTTAAAATGTGAATACTTGTGTTGCAGGTCTATTTAAGGTGCTTTTTTCTGCTGGTCTTTCTTTAAAAAAGTTTATTACAAGTTATCAATAATCATCATAATTACATACTGTTTTAGATTTCTTGATATATTGCCCAGCCCTAGTTTGACGTCATTCGTTTGTGTGGTAACATCATTTCTGTAAACAGAAGACCCAGCTATTATATGGCTGTGTTTTCTGAGTATAGCAGAGCTTGATCTTACTGCAGTTGTTTAGAATTTAAACGTGTCATCAATGTTAAGAAAGTAATGCTGCAAGTAACTCGTAATGTTGTGTTTCAAACAGTGATGGCAGCAGTGAAGTTCCAAACTGCAAAAATTCCATGTTGCAACAGCACATTTTTGGGGGAAAAATATTTAAATATTTTAAATACAGCAGCCAAATTAATACTTCAACCTTTTGTTACAATAAAAAATAAGGATTTATTGCACTATTGCATTACATTTTATTAAAAACAATAAGACAGTAACATTGTGTCTTTGTGTGTCTTTGTGTGTTGTTGTTAAGGTGTCAGTAGGGAAGCCTCATTGTCAGGGGCAGGTGTTGAGCTCTCTCAGCACAGGGAGTGGCACTCTGTCGCGGACAGTACCGATCGTGTCTACTGGCTCCGGGGTCACCAAAACCACGGCAATCCACCAACTCCTCACAAACAGCGGCCTTGCCAAACTAGCCAATAGTCTGCCAGGATTGGCCCACGTGTCCACTCAGAGCACGGGTACGTCTTCATCGCCACTGACGACACAGCGTTCCAAACAGCGACGTCCTCGATGAGCCTCTTTGCAAATAGCCACACTGGTTGATAATCCAGAAGGATAGGGCTGATATTTACAGTTTTATACAAATGTTGTTCATTGTTGTGACCTGTAGAGGCTTTTTACGAATGTTTACAGAATCTTCTGTTTTTCCCCAAAGGACCAAAATACTGATATGATGATCAGTATTGTAATAATCACACATTCTGATCATTTTAGCCTTTAACAAATTCTGATATGATCAGCTTCATTTCGTGTGCTTCATGATTGTATAAACCTTTAGTGTTAAGTTCTATGTTCCATTTGTTTTGTTTTTGGTCATTTTTGTTATTTGTTTACCTGTTTTAATTTGTTTGAGGTGTATGTTCTTTCACAAAGGCATTTATTAAATGTCCAACAGCAAACGGTTTTTCTTTTTGGTGTCATTCTTCTTCTGTTTTTCTGTTGTCCTTTCATCTACCCCAAACATTTATGTGGTCCCTCTATATAAATGTATAATCTTACATTTATACATTTGGCATTATGCTTTTATCCACAATAACAATAACTTACAATGCATTCTAACTTACCATTATTTGTGTTCTCTGGGAATCAAACCCCATGACCTTTGCACTGCTAACACAATGCTCTACAGTAACTCTATAAACCCACGCAAAGTCCTCAAGTTCACGCACCCACATCTTCCAAACTAATAGACTTTCTCAAGACTTTTTTCTGTTGAAAAGATTTTTTTAAGGAATGTTCATGCTGCTATTGTTTATGCAATAAAACTAAAACAGGACAAGCTCAGAAAATGTCCAACAAAATCTCATTAGCACTTCTGCATATTTTAAAGCTGATTTGCGAATATGTTGGATATATAATTTTGTCTTGTTCCTTGTCTATGTTGTCTTTGCTAATCTAAAATAGCTGTTATATTTTGTTTACCTCTTAACTCCCTTTCATACTTAAAAATATGCATTCTTCTAACTTAAATAGATGAATCATGTTTTAATGATATGATTAAGATGTCCCTAATATGTGCATGTATGTGTGTGCGTCGGCAGGGCTGAAAGCCCCTACCACCATCACAGTGACCCTGCGTGGACAACCCAGCAGAATTCCCCCTCTCAGCCACATGAGGGCGAATGCGCCTTCTGACAGTGCACCTGAAAACCAGGTGTGTGTGAATGTGAGCTGAAGTCATAAAGCTCCACTGTGTAGCTAAAATTATGTCAAAACTAAAACAAACAAATCCAGTATTTAACAAATGCAGTCTGCTTTAAAAAGGTACCTTGACTCTCAAACAAACAGATGGTTTGAGACAACAAACTTTGCTAATATAAAAGGCACTTTGAGAGAAAATCCAGAGGTGTAACAATAAGATGTACTGTGTTTTACAACAGACCTTGTTTATGAGTCTATGAGTCTCAATGTGATTTACTAAAATTTACTAAAATAAGATTTTCTTGCAAATGCAGCCGTGCAACTTCCTCTTCTAAAACAGCAGATGTTGCACTATCAGGCATTTTACACCAGTCTCCTGAGAAAAGGCTGAACATTAGCCTGTATGCCTCCCCTGTCAGTGGCAGCAACTAGGAAAAAAAATAATTTGGAAGCGATGTCCATAAGGTTTCATTCAATTAGTCTTCCTATATACACACACATATATATATATATATATATATATATTTAGACAGCTGATTTTGTATAGCAATACAAAAGCTTGTCTAGCAGTTACCATGATTGGCTACTGTTAAATGAATAAAAATTAAAATGGCTGGACCAATCTGCAAACAGCAAAAACCAAACAGTAATGTAAATGTAAGTTGGATGATAATGCCATCTCCTGTTTTAAAGGAAAGTTGCACAGCTGTGAGAAAATCAAGCAGAGATAATCTCATATAAAAGGTATGTTCTAAAACACATTTTATTTTTGCATTTTTTTCTGGGTGCAAATGCTGGGTTTGTTGGTATAGGTTTGGCACAATTTAGCTCCATTGTCCACAAACCAAAATACTGATGTCTGTTATTTAATGTTTTTTCTGTGGCTTTGTAAATCCTTTTGCTTTGAGTCTCTTGTGTTCGTGATTTCTATTAACATTGATTGGTTCAGTATTTTGAGTTATTTTTCTGTCAAACGCTGTTTACGCACAGACCCCGATGTTCTACAGTGTCTCTAGTGAGCAAAGTCTCCTCAGAGTGGTTGCTGTGGTAACCGTCTCATTGACCATGCAGAGAGATTATTTGGCTAATCACCCTGAAGAGCGTAATTACACACTTGTCACTTTTGCTTTGGATCAATTACGTGTACATAATGAGTTTGACACATTTAAGAATATTTGTAGAATATTTGTAATTTACAGCGAATATGGCTTACTGTGTTTTTAAAGGATATATCCACCAGAAAGTGAAAATTTCCTGATAATGAATTCACCCCCATGTCATCCAAGATGTTTATGTCTTTCTTTAGTCAAAAAGAGATTAAGGTTCCTGAGAAAAACATTCTCGGATTTTTCTCCTTATAATGCAATTCAACAAGGTTCATCAGGGTTTATTAAGGTTCAGCTTTATTTTGGATCTTCAGAACAATGAACCATGTTGAATTACAATAGATGGAGACTAATCCTGGAATGTTTACCTCAACAACCTTATTTTTTTCCCAGCAAATATTATATATTATTATGTATTACAGTATTGAGAATTATTTTTCCATTGCAACAAGCATTACATAGGTAAGAAAAATATGAGCTAGAAATGAGTTTACAGGTTCACCTTGATATTACATATAAAATTATACCATGACAGCAAGTGTGCCATTGCTTTTATACAAAACTTCTATTCACCCGAAGTTTTGACCAGCTGGTGAAAGCTATGGAATTAAAACTATAGATTATTTCATTGAGTTTTTGTATTACAGTATAATCAAATCAGCAATAAACAGTAATACTAACAATCTGTGATATGCTTGTGTTCATTTTTGTTCATCAATCTTTTTCTTGTAGTGACCAGGAGCTCTTTGGAATATGTAATATGGAAAGCTGAAAGCACTCACACTTCTGTCAAGATACCAAAGACCAAGACAGATGAACCAGTTTAAGACTCCTGCTGATTTGCCTTACAGCCTGCAAGAGCTGCATGCAGTATGTCTTATTCTAGGAGTGAAGACTTGACTTTGACTTTTTAGTTATATGTTCCTAATTTATTAGACCATGTGAATTGTATTTATTTCTTGTATTCATCTCTTATGTATTCATTTCTTATGTCACTTAAAATGATGATGTATTGCAAACACATTTTTTTTGGCTGTCCTTTTTGTTTAAAAAGATTTTGCCCACTATTTGATGTAATATTTGGTTGGGGAGAGATGGTTTGTAATTTAAATGTTTACTTCATAGGATGCAAGCAGAGAAATTAATCATTTAACTGTTGGAATGCTAGTAATACATTTAAAACATTTGTAACGTGGCATTTTTTTAACAGTGTGAACAAACATTCTTTTTCAATCAAGAAAACAGATGAATCATCATGCATCTGTATCTTAGCTGGTGAGCGCTAGCAACAGCATGTCATGGGGTTTGATTCACAGGGTACGAGGATACTAATAAAATGTAAAACATTGTAAAACAAGTTGCTTTGGATAACAGCAAATGCTTAAATGTAAAGTAAATGTATCATTTTTGATAACAGAATGTGTCAGATGTCCTTCAAATGACCTAATTTATCATTCAAGTTGATACACAATGATGTGGGAGCATTTCAGCAAATACTGCTAATGACATGAGACTGGAATGATCATGAACACTCATGATTGTGTCAATCTGAAAGAGGTTCAAATGAATGTGTGTGTTTCAGAAACATATTCTCCTTCTTTGGTCTTCAGTATAATGCACATATTCCCTTGAGAATATGCCAAGCTGCTATTAAAACCACATGTCCTGGTTTTTAATCATGTCCCTTTAATGGACTACCTTAAATGAATATGATATAATAAAGCTATTACCTTTTATCTGTACAGTATGTCTAAAAGGCTCAGGGGGCAATCTTAAATCTCCAAGCAGAATAGTCCACAAAATTGACAATGTTTCTCCTCAGTGGATAATAAATCAAAGATTGACATGCCTGGGAAATTCTTTTAAGATTATTGTGGATTGTGCACACCACAATTGACAATATGTTCCAAAGAATTCCCAGTCATGGTTTGAGCGGCAATTTGCATACTGAAATTTTCAGTCACATGTGATTCAAAGATGGTTTTAATCTCTGAAATTAATGTCCTTCTACTCTCTTTAAGATTTCAATTCAATATGAGGATTCTATTTTCCCAGAAATGTAAAACTCTGTGTGAGAAAAACCTCCAGCTGAAGATCCCTCCCTTGCTTTACTGACTCATAACAAACAGGATACACATAACTATAATAAAAAAGCTGCTTGTATGACCAATGTTTTCCCTTATTTTAGTAACTGAGTATGTTTAACACTTAAGAGTGTTCTTTACTTCTTTAACTTTATTTATTTTGGAAGATTAAGCTTTGGAAGGATTGAAATACTTTATTATATACTAATTATAAAATACTATATAGTAATTATGTAGCAATATGTATTGTATAATACATATAATATGTAAATTACTATAAATATAAATGTATATATTTTACATTTTATAAAATCTTTGTTCTGCAAGAAAACTATAAAGTCCACAAAGCATAATTTATATGCTTTAAAATTAATAACAAAATGTTAAATAATGTTGTTTAACAAAATGTTGTCTAATTGGCCCATGGCATGGCATTAATGCGCATCAGGTGCGCCTGCGAGTATATTAGAGCATGTCATCAACTTTGTCTAAAGGAAACATAAACAGGCACCCATGGGACATGACAATGAGGCCACTGCCCAAATGCAAGGCCTCATTAAATAAAGTTTACACTAGACACACAGGGAGATATTCAACATGGGACTTGAACACTAGTCACCTGGGCTGGTGTCAGCACACCAATGATATGCATCACTGAGCCAACTGTGTAAAGGCTTGGCAATAATGGTTCATAAACCATGTGCTGCCTTTAAGAGCGCCAGCTTAATGCAAGTCTTGCCAGCCTGTCACTAAAGCAGTGGGGGACCCTCTATATTAAGGATTCCAGACACAATGAACCACAAAACTCTGAGGGTAGCTAGACAATGGTCAGCCCAGCAACCCAGAACTAATGTCTCCTTTTCCCTTCCTGAGCATCTTAAGGGGACCCTCGATAGTAAGGGTGTTGCTCTATTTATACCCCAGAAATTTCAAGGGGAGCTAGTAAGGACTAGCTGCCAACACTCAAAACCACTATCCTCTTAAACAAGTTTCACAGGGACTGGAAGACGCTCTGTAGTGAGGATCCTACTCTACACTTGCCCTAGGGACAGAATTCCAACGGGAGCTAACAAATAGCTAGCTACAACAGCTCAAAATGCTGGTCTCTTAATGGAGGTCTGATGGCCTGTATTGGACTCAGCTCTTAACTCAATCCATAGGACCAACCTTCCAAGGGAAGCCATCAAATGCTGTCTCCAACCAGTTGAAAATACAACAAATATATAATGAGGAGGGCTGAAAAACAAACTGGCAAACATTTGTTCCTGAGGGGGAGTAAAGGAAATGAAGAAATGGTTCTTCCCATGATCTTATGAGGATTCAGGAAAAGTAATACAATGAAGAAGGCTGTTAAACAGACCAAAAGCAATCCAAAACAACCAAAGCAATCCTTGAGGGGAGTTTTTCCAAAAAAACATTGTCTTACATAGAGCATTTTTTGAAATGTTGCATTGCTTCAAAGCAGCTTTACATATAATGAAAAAATAAAACAAACATTATGAAATGTACAACATGGAAAAAAGAATACATGGTATTTGTCACGAATACAGTCCCTGTGACTCCCTCTACTGACCGCCAGCGGGAACCATCACCAGAATTCTAGAACTCCATTTCCCATCAGCCCCATACCTGCCTACCTTCAGTGCCTTTCTAGATCGCTTCYGTGAAGTGTTCCAACACTCCTGCGATGCCAGAGTCGCAGGTGAGCGGCTACTGCAGCTACGTCAGGGAAAAAAAATCTGCTGTATCTGAGTATGCTCTTACCTTCCGTACGCTGGCAGCACAAGCAGGCTGGAACGAGGAACCTCTTAAGCTAACATACCGCAAAGGACTTAATACCCACCTACAGGCTGAGATGGCCTGTCGTGATGAGGGAAGATCTCTAGATCAATACATCGACCTCTCCATACGCCTTGATAATCTCCTTAAAACCAGACTCCCACAACTCCCCAGTCCATACCCTGCTCCGCTACCTCCCAATGAAACACCTGAGTAGCCCATGCAAGTCACACGTTCCCGCCTAACACCTACAGAGAGGGAGCGCCGCATGAAGCAGCAGCTAAGTTTCTATTGAGGAGGACCTGGTCATCGCAGAACCAACTGTCCCAAGCTGAGATCCCCATTCGAACCTCTGGTGAGTTCCAAGTCTCATACCTCCTCCAGTCTCATTGACCCTGTTATACTCAAAATAGACAACACATGCCTTGAAACCCAAGCTCTAATAGACTCAGGGACCGCGGGCAATTTTATTGATGAACGTTATGCCAATGAACATCATTTACCTTTAGTTACTGTTCCTTCTCTCTTGGCAGTAGAGGCAGCTGATGGCCGACCCCTGGGCACTGGCCAAGTTACTTGTACCACCATCGAGGTCACTCTGCGTGTGGGCCTCTTACATGAAGAGAAAATCCAACTCCTTGTGATTAACAGTCCTAAGAATCCTATCATTCTAGGCTACCCCTGGCTCGAAGCTCATAACCCTACAATTTCCTGGTCACAGAATATCTCAATGGTCCCTTTACTGTTTAACTCACTGTCTCACACCTCAGGTAACTAACCTGAGGTGTGTACGAACCTTATCTCCTCTGAGCAGGAGGACCTGGCAGCACTACTTCCCCAGGAATATGCTGACTTGGCCGAGGCTTTCAGCCAGAACAAGGCTACTGAGTTACCACCACACCGTCCTGGAGACTGTGCGATTGATCTCCTCCCTGGCGCCACCATCCCTAAAGGGCGCATTTTCCCCCTGTCACAACCTRAATCAGAAGCCATGACTAAATATATTCAGGAGGAACTGGCAAAGGGGTTCATCCGACCGTCTACCTCACCAGCATCAGCAGGATTCTTTTTTGTGAAAAAGAAAGATGGAGGTCTCCGTCCCTGCATAGACTACAGGGGACTAAATGAGGTAACCATTAAGTACCGCTACCCACTTCCTCTGGTCCCTGCCACTCTTAAGCAGCTTTAATTGGTAAATGTGTGATTGTTTACATTGATGACATCTTGATTTATATCAACAGTCCAGCCGAGCATGTACAACATGTCAGAACCGTCCTGAAACGTCTGATCAAGCACCAGTTATATGCCAAGTTAGAGAAGTGTGAGTTCCATCTAACCTGCATTTAGTTTTTGGGATACATCATCAGTCCCAGTGGGGTAGCCATGGACGAAAACAAGGTCAGTGCAGTCCAGTCATGGTCACAACCTAAGACCCTCAAAGAATTGCAGAGATTTCTTGGTTTCTCAAATTTCTACAGACGGTTCATAAGAGGTTTCAGCACAGTGGTGGCTCCATTAACAAACATGGTGAAGAAAGGGGTTTCTCGTCTGACCTGGAATGTTGCGGCCGTCCAAGCCTTCCAGGAACTGAAGAGGCGATTTACAACAGGTCCCATCCTTCATCATCCTGATCCCGAGAAGGAATTTGTGGTTGAGGTGGACGCTTCCAGTACAGGTATTAGGGCTGTGCTCTCACAACGCCATGGTGACCCTCCCAAGCTTTTTCCATGCGCCTTCTATTCTCACAAGTTAAGCCCTGCAGAGCAAAATTACGATGTAGGCAATAGGGAGTTGCTGGCCATGAAAGAGGCCTTCGAAGAATGGAGACACTGGTTGGAGAGATCCAAATATCCCTTTACTGTACTAACTGATCATCAAAATCTGGAATAACTAAAGTTCGCCAAGAGACTGAATCACCGCCAGGCATGGTGGGCATTGTTCTTCACAAGGTTCCAGTTCACAGTTACCTATCGGCCTGGTTCACAGAACTCGAAAGCAGAAGCTCTCGCATACATGAGGCGGAACGAGCTGAGCCCACTTCTGAAGGTATTCTTCCCTCTAACATTGTGGTTTCTCCTATACAGTGGGATTTCATGGCCGAGATTAACGAGGCCCTACAAAACGAGCCAGCTCCACCTGAGTGCCCTCCCAACCTTACCTACGTTCCCCAGGCTCTGCATCACAGAATCCTTGACCAGGTACATTCCACCCCCAGCTCAGGGCACCCTGGTATCACTGCCACTCATCATATACTGTGTAATCGTTTCTGGTAGCCTAAGATGCAACATGACACGATCCAATTCGTAAAGAACTGTGCTGTTTGTAATGCCTCTAAGTCACCCCACCAGGCTCCTGCAGGTTTGCTCCAGCCCTTACCCATACCCAACTGACCCTGGTCTCATATTGCCATTGATTTTGTTACCGACCTTCCCCCATCATAAGGGCAACACCACTATCCTCTCTGTCATAGACCGTTTTTCCAAGGGCTGCCGGCTCATTCCTCTCCCCAAACTCCCCACTGCTCTAGAGACTGTGGAGAAGCTGTGCAAAGTGGTCTTCCGCTACTACGGCCTGCCTGAAGATATCGTCTCAGATAGAGGACCCCAGTTTACCTCCAGGGTATGGACTGCTTTCTGTAAATTATTGAATATTAATGTGAGTATCACCTCAGGTTACCATTCTGAATCAAACGGCCAAGTGGAACGCCTAAATCAAGAATTAACTCGTTTTCTGAGATCATATTGCAGCTCCAATCAAGAGGACTGGAGTCGCTTCATCATGTGGGCTGAGTATGCTGAGAACTCCCTGAGGAAACCTGAAACCAACCTTACACCATTTCAATGCATTTTGGGGTACCAACCTCCTCTGTTCCCCTGGTCAGGAGAACCTTCCGACTTACCTGCTATCAACTCCTGGATACGGCGAAGCGAAGAAACTTGGAACGCTGCTCACGTTCATTTACAGAGAGCTGTCCGCAGAACGACCACTCAAGCTAATCGCAGGCGAACTCAGCATCCTCCCTATGCTCCCAGCCAATGGGTTTGGTTGTCAACCCGAGGTCTCTGTCTCCGCCTGCCCTGTAGAAAACTAAGTCCCAGGTACGTTGGTCCGTTCCAAATCATTAAACAAATCACCCCTGTGTCCTACCGTTTATGCTTACCTGCCTCTTACCGTATTTCTCCTACTTTACATGCATCCTAGAGGGGACTGACGACCCAAGACCTCCCCCCCTCATCGTGGATGGTGAGGAGGCGTACAGGGTCAGTTCCATCCTGGATTCCAGGCACCGAGGAGGGAGGCTCCAGTATTTGGTCGACTGGGAGGGCCACGGTCCCGAAGAAAGATCCTGGGTCCCAGCCGCTTACATCCTGGACCCCTTGCTCATTGAGGACTTTCACAGGGACCACCCAGATCGACCAGCACCCCAACCTCGTGGAAGACCTTGGCGTCGAACTGGCCCTCACGTCAGGAGCCGCTCGCAGGGGGGGGGGGCTCTGTCACGAATTCAGTCCCTGTGACTCCCTCTACTGACCGCCAGCGGGAACCATCACTGGAATTCTAGAACTCCATTTCCTATCAGCCCTGTACCTGGCCACGCCCTTCCCAGCTGGCGGCCATATTCTCATTAGTCCTGTTATGGATTATCTGTTATTACCTGGACTGCCTACCCGTGTACGATTGTTCTCTGCCTGCCTTTTGGTCTCTGCCTGTCCCTTGGTTTATGTTTTGGATTGCTGCCTGCCCCGAACTCTGCCTGGTATTTTGTTTACGCTCTTGCTCTGCCTTGGATATACCTGTTTGCTGTGTTTGACCACTGCCTGTCTGATTTGCAATAATACCATAAAATATCTAAACATTGCATAATATAAATAGCAAATAGCATAAATAGTAAAACAGTAGAATCTTTAGAACTCAAATTAGATCATTATGCTAGAAACAATATTAACAATTTAATAACCTAAGCCAAGTTAAATGCCTGCAGTCTCCCAGTAAGCAAGCCAACAAGGCGACAGCGGCAAGGAACCAAAACTCCAAAGATGCATAGAGGGAAAGAAAAACTTTGGGAGAAATGTTAAAGCTGATATGTTAAAGCTGCAATATGTTAAAGCTGCAATCTGCAAACTTTCTTTGATAAAAATAGAGCTGATAATACTGAATTGTAATTAGATATTGATTTAAACACTGTTGGGTCTGATTTTGTAACAAATGTCCAGCACTAAAGAATATTACAAACAGAGATGGCAACAGAAGCATAATGTTACTAGCAGCTTTAACATCACACTGCTGTGACTAGGCAGGTAACTAAAATGTAGGATCTAAGTGGGCTGGAGGTAGGTAAGTGGCTAATAGGAAGTCCATCATATTCCCACTTGATTTTGGGTGATCCAGGATATGGATATATCTTCTTAAATTGGCATAAGTATGACCAGTTAGCTAACTGAATTGAGACTAGTGTCGGGTCAAACTGCAACTGGGTTAGTCTGTGTCAGGGGACGTCCCATCCCATCTCTCCACCATCTGGTCTGGATAAAGTCTGGCTGACTACAGGACCCTATCGTTCTACTGTATTTGTAGCAAGGAGCTGATTTTGCAACCATAGGTAAATGTATTGAACATATTACATATTACACTAATATTTTCACTCAGAATATGAATGTCATCAACATTTACACCATAGGACAGTATTAAATCTAAGTATGATTATGCGGTTTAACACAATAGCCAGCAACAGCCCGGAGGCAGGCCGTAGGGGTGTGGTTAGGCATGTCTGTACATTTAATTACCCTCGTTTTATATCAAATATTCAATCAGCTATCATATACTATATCATTTGAAAGCTAAGACATTTAAGATTAATGTTCTCATCTTGTTTTTTGATCAGTACACCCGAGTGGAAAGTGATAAATTAAATGCTGAAGAACCGGACATTCAAATATAAACAAAATCTTTCATCTCCTACGGGTCTGATCAGTTTAGGTGAAGCCACGATACATTCATGCATCACATTTCAGCATGTTTCCTCACTTCAAAATGCATCTGACCTTTCAACCCAAAACCATGAAAAAAACATTCAAAAGCCATGTTTCCCCCATAGATTAGACTCTTCTAAACAAAATGTGCTCTTCCTCAACTCTCTCCTTCAATCACTGGCATTGTAATCACCCAAAATATCCAGGAAGTACATTACTGGCCCAGTGAGGTGTCAATCTTCACACAGTTTTCGGCTTGATAAAGCCAGTCAATGCCAAGCCAGAAAAGTTTTGATAGATGGGGTAGTAACCCACTAAAGGACAATTACAGTAATTTACAGTTTGCGTATTTTGAGAAAGCAGATTTGCAGCGTACTCTTGCACTCTCAACATTTTGCCTCAAGTAAACGGGTATGCTGTCACTTCATTTACACATGAATTCATTACTCATAAATGTATTTTCTGCCGTCGGCTGCAGAAGGGTTATTTTGATGTTATGAGAGGCAGTAATGAAGAACAGCAAAAGGATGCAGAGGGATCTGACAGAGATAGCACGATGTTGAGCATCACCAATTCAGCAGAAGAGATGTTTGTTGATGAACTCCAGATCAGTAAGTTTCAACACATTGTCCTGAATGTATACGTTTATAAATGTATATATACAGTTTTTAGTATGTTTGTACTGTATTTGCAGTTTTGCAATATCTGTAACATTTGACTCAAACTGAATCTTCTTTTGCATTTGTGTGTTTTTTTGTGTGCTGTAATTTAGGCCTTCAAATGATACAGATCTGGAATCCAGACTTGAGTGGCAGAAGAGACCATGGTGGTTGTTGTCATCATCTGCATGCGTCTCCATCTCAATCTGCTGCAGCTGCAAGAGACAGAAGTACAGGTAAATGTGGAAGAAAGAACCAGTCAGTGCCTGCTGCATCTCCTAGCACGTCACAGGAAATATGGCTTTTTCCCCTGTGGCTTGTTGTGTACATGGGTCTTATGAAGGTCTCTGCCATGACTGGAGGACGTCCCGTCTACAGTGGGATGACTGCAGGACAAAACCCCTCCACAGATGAAAGGATGGTGGCATCCAAGGCAAGGATCTGGACTTGATCTGGACTCAAACAATACCCAACTAAACTAAACTATACTAACAAAACCCACCAAATGGGGTTACAAGCTTTTTGTCTTAGCAGGATTCCTGAGTGGCTACACCTGTATTTGTATATGAGGGTAAGTCCATGGCATCTCGGAATGGGCTGAGCTATGAATCTGTCATGGCACTCATAGAAAAAATATTRAGCACTTGTTACAAGCTGTACACTGACAACTTTTACACCAAACCCATTCTTTTCAGTGACCCCTTGGGCATGTAGCACCAATTGTCCGAACAGGATTGGTTTCCCAAAGAGCATCACCAACAGACTATCAAAATATGCTATACGTGTGTCCATGCAATGGCTCAGAGAGGATGAGCTGCTGTATGTGGAATGAAACAACACCCGGCAAGTGCTGATGTGCTCCACTTTTTACAAAACATATGGAGGTGACATGGTGCGAAGGAGGGTAAAGGACAATGATGGATGGTCTCAAGTGCATGTGCCCATTCTCGGTGCAGTGCTGGACAACAACAGGTTCATGGGTGGAGTGGACCTGTCTGATGCTCTCATTGTAAACTAAAAAGTGCTCCACAAGACACAGGAGTGTTACAAAATCTTCTTATATCACTTTGTGGATATTGCTGTTGTCAACACCTTTACTTTGCATCAGCATCTGGCAAGGAAGGAAAAACACTGACTCAGAAAGCATTCAGGGAAATGCTTGTCCTGGAACTTGTAAGCTCGGAATCAGGCAAAGCTGATCCTCAGGCTTTTAATTTTGCCCCACAACCTGAAGTATATTACATCAGACATCACTGCTAGATGTTCATAATGTTTGATTGTAATGTTCTTGTTTACATATAACAATGTTCAAAGCATTTAAATTGAATAGTTGTTCCAGAAATGTTAGTTTAAGGTTAATGCATCGGACCCTAACAAAGAGATTTGCTGTTCTGAGGAGGGAGATGAAGGGAGAGAATCCACCTCTGAGCCACCGTAACGGATAAAAAGAATGGATAACGGATCACAGCACACTTACCGTCATACTTACACCTCAAAATAATGCATCATAAAAAAGATTTCTTGACCCATAGGTTAGATGAACTTTGTTTTGTTGATTGTTCTGCTTTGTTGTCTTGTTTGCTCTTTTTCTCTCTTCCCCTTTTTTGCAGTGGGTGTTATCTGAGCTAGTGCAATTGGAGCATAGTGACATGCTGGTGTGAGGCAGCGCTAGGTGAGTACTTGCGCACACACACACACACACACACACACACAATGTTGCAAACTTTATTTGTTCTGCTTACATGCTCTCTCTCTCTCTCTCTCTCTCTATCTCCAGAACAAACCTTCTAAGTAACTGCCTTGATCAACCTGTAAAATGTTTTAGTTTTCCAGTAATGTGACATTATAATTAATTTGATTTAATTATATAAAGCTATATAAAAAGCTATTTTTATAATTACAAATGTTCTAAAATGAGATTTTTTTTTTCGTTTTGTATGTTCTAATAGAAATTCTATACATGCAATGTAAAGTTTTTTTCACTGTTTATGTTGTTCTGAAATTGTTTATTATTGTGTGGTTTGGTGAGCAGAGCAGTTCTGAATTTATATACATATATGTAGTATGTCATGTTGTCATTTGGTTACCAGGAGTCTATTTGGAGTCTCCAAGAGACGCCTAGACTTACCTTGATATAAAAGCTTACAGAAACTACATTTTTGAGAGAATTATCCTCAAATTTGAGCAAATCAAAACATGGCCAGGCATTTAGTTTTATCCTGGGGTAGCTTCAGATTAGGCCTGCTCCAGTATGATCCAGCATCTTAAAATGACTACAGATGATACAATAATATGTAGACCCAGCACACCGACAACAACTCTGATCTAACATCTGCAACATCTGCAATTCATAAATCATACAAAATATTATACAAATCATACAAATAACAGTTTTCTGGCAATGTACATTCTTAAAGCTGCTATAAAACAATATATATTGTAAAAAGTGCTATACAAATATGAATTGAATTCAAGGAAACTGAGTTATTTCATGTAAATTTTACCTTGTTATACTACTTTGAATTACTATGAATTTTGGGCAGCACAATTTACAAGTGTCTAGTTTCATGAGTGGTCAACAAAGCAATATTTTGCTTACATAAGCACATAGACAAAGCCTGTCTGTAAAAGGTTTAAAATTAACATAGATCAAGAGAGCCAACATGGTCAACTTAACAATGCATCTAGCTAGCCAAACCCTTTAATGATTTTGAAAAGTGATAAAAGTGACTGATAACATTAACCTGCATGATGCTCATGCCTTCAGATATGTCAAATGTGTAGCGTAACAGCTGTGAAAATACATTGTATTTGGTAACACTTTACAAAAAAGTTCAGTTTTTTAAACATTAGTTAACTAACAATGAACACAACTTCCACAACATTTCCACAGCAACTTCCACAAAAACAAATTTTAGTTAATGTTAACATTACGTTATTTACTTATCCACTGTTGTATCTGTTAGCATGTGTTAATGCACAAAGAATCAATGGGAACAATGAATATTTGTATTGGTATAAACTAGCATTGACAAAGGTTAATAAATGATCTAAAACTATAAATGCTCTAAAACTTTATGTTGGCTTGACAAAGCCCAGACAGATAAGTACATAATGGTTTGAAATACTTTAGGTCTGGTTAGGTCTGGTACATTCTCTAACACAACAGTAACAAGTTTAACATGTTTTAATGTTGTTAACATTTTAACAATCTAATATGATTGTAGCATGATGCTAAAATATTTCTACATGGAGCTAAAACATTTTAACATGAAGTTAACATGTTTTAACATTAACTAACATTAATTAACACAGACATTTTACCATGACAAAAACATTTGAACATGATCCTAACGCTTTATCAACAATCCAGTATGTTTTAGCATGTTTTGATTCCAGCATGCTTTAGCATGATGCTAGCTTTAGCTATCATTTCTAACAATAAAATCAAAAAATTTCAAAACAGTCATCTGGCATATTAATTGTAGGATACACACAAACAGAGTGACCTGCACATCATTACATCAATAATAAGAAACAACATGAAATGAATCTCAGCAGATTCATGCGGGGAATTCCACTCCACAGATGAGTGTTACAAGAGCACCCAGCTTCAAAAATATGGAATTCCCCCTTAATAGAAAGAAAAGGAGATGTACTCTGACTCACCACATTTCAATGCAAAAGCATTTACATTATATTAGCTTTTGTATTTTGTATATGGATCTTATAGAAAACTGCAGGTTTATCTGTTACAACATAAACATGTAAACATGTTCTGGTTAGATGTGAAACCTTCTAAAACAAACACCTACGCAAGTCTTTCTGATGTAGTAACTTTAAAATTAAGGCTCTTATGGCTTATTGCTAAAGTCAATATCATTTTACAATATTATTTCTCAATAGTTTTAAGCAAATTGTGACACTGTCTGATGTACACTAACCCTAACCTAAAATTATGAAATAATTTACATAAACTAATTGGGATATAAAAGATACATCCAGAAGAACAGTCAAATGAAAAACACTGTGGCAAAATATATGTTATCTGTGCTGACAAAACGTTAACTTCAGTCTAACTTGAGGCTTTCACAAAAATCAGTTTATTAAGCCCTCATCTAACATCTAACATTAAGCCCTCATCTATTCCAATGTCACAAACAGAAGTTAAGCATCTAAAATTATCTTTATTTGTATGTTTTCTGACAGGTGTGCCTTCCTAAATCTTTCCGAAAAATTGCCATTTTTTTGCTGCTCTTTGCTTGCTTGAGTACATGCTTGCACTCTCCCAATTCTAAAAACAAACTCCTCACAAATAAAACATGTTGTTAGATCATTTTGACCAGCACAGTGTTGCTGGTGTGATGCTGTTCACCTAAAATTAAAAATTATGCCATAATTTATTATCCCTCAAGCCATCCAAGTTTATATGAGTTTTTTCCTCAACCGAACACAATTGAAGTTATTTTAAATAATGTTCTGTCTCTTCCCAGCTTTGTAATGGCATTGTTTTTTTTTAATAGAATTTGTAATGGTCCTACAGTGTGACAAGCTGTACTTCATCTTATATAATTTTGCCACTACAAATTTAAAATGATGTATGCGAATAATGTGTATAAATAATATGAATATGAACATTATTATTTTAAAAATTCTATCACTTGAGTGATAATTAAAAAGAAACAAAAAGAAAATTCTGTTATAGGACACATATAGACACATAATAGATCCAAATGAGAAGAGAACAGAGAAGACATAAGTAAATATCAACTGTTAGATTTTCTGCTAATAGAGCAAAATTGGCATTATTGTCTAACTTTGACACCTAGCACATAGTAATAAAAAAAAATCACAAACAAATTGAATCAATGCACCTTTTAAAATAACTACATCTGGTTGATTTGTTTAAAGATTGGACATTTTTATTACAAAAAAATGGGAAAGGAAAAAAACTACAGAAAGTCATTGAAGACCCTCAACCAAATTATAGTGCGCCACCACCTTAAAATAAAAACAGCTCTTTCAGTTTATGATGGTGAATCAAACAGTGAATTTTCTGTGATATCGACAGTTTAAAGCTTTAGTGTTCTAATACTTTCAGCCTACATGCAGAATGTACACTCAAGATAAAATGAAATAGCCCAACGTGTTAGGGACAACAAGTTAACACACTCTGCCTTACTTTTAACATGTTTTAAATGTTTTAAGCAATAACTGTTGTCAATGCAAAACCTTTCACACCATGTCTAATAACAGACAAACATGCACAGTATCCGCACAGAACATACACAAAAGGACGCAGCAGACACAGCACAATACACACAGTGAACAGCATGCAGGTATGTCCCAAATCTGTGTGAAAATGAAAAACACCAACACTTTTCTTTGCAAAGTTCGCAACCTGTGTACCTGGCACCGAGCCCAACTGCACAAATCACTTCACTGTTATATGAACACAGTGTGTTTGAGGAGGCAGAGCTGTGCTTTTAAACCCGCCCTCGAGAGGGATCTCATTTCCCCTAAAACCTCCCATTTTTCTCCGTCCCTCCCTCCCTCGATTATCTCTCAGTCTGTATCTCTATTGCTGCTCCACTATCTCAATCATGGACCTCGTAGCGAGGTGTGCGTTCCTGCTCTCCAGTTTTGCCATGCTCGCAGCGCTCGATTTGGACGCAATTGATCCCATCTACTATGTGGACACCAGCATCTCCCCAGACGTGATCGACTATAAAGATCCCTGCAAAGCTGGTGAGCACTACAGTCATTTATTTGCTCAAAATGTATTGATGCAAGCTTTCGCGCAAGCCACGTAAATCTGCCGTGAATACTGTGCGAACTATTAACTGTGCAACTGTAGATGACAGCGGAACCACGCAAAATAAACACGTGATTTTGAGCGATAATAAACATGAATGTACTTTGCCCAACATAAATAAAATGTTGACACAACGATGTCTTAGAGATTCCGCGATGTTTTTACATTTTACAAGAACATATTTACCAGGTGGTGCTTTCTTTTGTCACATCGCAGCCGGAAAGTTTTTTTCTTCGTTTTTTGTTTTGTTACGAAGAGTTGACAAAGTTTAATACATTGAATTTACGGACGGGCACTAATGCGTGATGTGTAGTCGTTAACGCTTGACTTTAGTTTTTTTAAGTAAATTACTGTACAAAGTGCAAAACTTTTTATCGTGATCGTTAAACGTCATTGCAACTAAGTTACGGGTTGTGTTGCTAAAGCAATATAGATTTTTCGATTTGTTATGCTTACACTCGACACCCCCCATTGCCATGTCACAGTCTTGAATGACGTAGTCACCTACTGGTTCAGTTTTCCTCATCAAGGTGTATGACGTCATCCAGTACTGTGGAGGATGTTGATGCCCTCTGTCGTATGTTAACGTCATTCGACACAGTGACGTCACTAATATTTTTTTAAATGGTATACTGATATATGGTTTACTGAATAATATGCAGTATACTTGAAATGCTGTCTACAGTTTTTTTCTAAATAGTTTGTGAAACTGAATACATTGTACAGTAAGCATTTCATAAACTAGTATACTGTATTGTTGATGTCAGGTACTGGAATCCAGTTATGAAATAAATGCATTTATTTTGTGTTTTGTGATACAATCAAATAATGCGTCAAAAAAAGATTTGTCACATTGGAAATGGCAGGTCATGTCATTCTGAAATACAACCCATTTTAGACAATTTTATACAAATACAATACAAAAATACTAAGATACATAAGATATTATGAGTAGTCGTGTGATGGTATGCCATCAGTTTTAGGGCTTAGTTCTATGTCCCCAATTTTCCAGCTAGACTAGACTTGAACAGTATACCCACATATTCCAAAGGATAACTGTAGGCTACCTGACCTGAATTCAACCAATTATGTCTTTTATAATTATGGTTTAGTGGCTCTAGGGAAGTAATTAATTTTTTATGTCCTGAGAGAAACAGACTATTTTCACATTTCATGTTGTCAGGGCGGCTGCCCTTAATTTGTAGTTAATCAAGAAGAGATTAAGCTCACAGCTGTTTACTAGGAAGGAAAGGCCTTACAAATGACCTGACCAAACTGTCTGCATTTAATGTTTTAAATGTACAGAGACAACTAATAGTAAGCCATTTATAGTATAATTTCGCTGGAAAGTATAGACTCTGTAACTCTGTGGTGTTTGTTGGAGCATCCTGACTAGTTTGGAACATCAACGTTGGCTCTGCCAATAGCAAAATACTTTGAATTTGAGGTGGGGCTGCCTGTTTGACCGACCAGTGGCAGACAAGCAGTGTTCAAGAAACTCATTGTTTGAACATAATTATTCTTGCAGACAAATAATTGTTGTATAAATTAAAAACCTTTAAATTTATAATCTAAACTATGAACAATAGTTATCTAAAACATTAATATTTTAGGTCCCACTATGGTAGGCCTGTCTATAAGCCTAAGTTTTATGTAACTTTAAAAGAGACCCTGCCTAGAAATCTGTGGTTGACATTAAAATCTTTGATACTGTGACATGAACTGATTTTAACTAGGGAAACACACAACTAGAAATAGAACGTGTTAACTATAATCAGCTGTTGGTTTACGTTGTTTTGACACCTGCAGGATGTTATTTCAGTTACTACATTGGGTTTTACTGAGCAGTGTTATGCAGATGGATTGAAGCGAAACCAAATTTTCCAAGCTCAATTCAATCTCTCTCTCAGGGGTCACTCGGGAGACTTGTCAAATCTCAGGGATCCCGGTCTCTATTAACTTGTCTGTGGCACCTCCTCCGCCTTTCTAATTCCCTTTCTTTCATCTTAGTCTTTTTCACGCTTTCAGGTCGTGTTTTTTTTACTTGTCCTCATTTGCAGCTAAATAAGGCCCTTGGCTGTTCATTTTTACATTTTCACCCCTCTGAGAGAAAGACTTTTCTTTTAACAAGTGGCTATAGGACAATAACCCAGCCCACCATCTAAAATTGGTATTTCAGGCAGATTAGGCTGGTTGACCTGCAAAGACTGGGGGGGGCATCGATCTCATACAAGGATTAACTTCCTGGATCACTCCATGATTCAAGCTCTCGAGCGACGTTAAGCCACAGCGATTCTGTTTTTGTGTGCAAATCCTTGCTATCGCATTTCATGCGTCATTCAAGTTAGCTTAGCTAAGAGAAGGGTTTTTCTTTGTTGCAATTTCTCCATATTTACATTTGTTTCATTTATTTGATACATTGTTTAGGAAGATGTTTACACAGATTGATGGGAGTCAGAGTTTATCAGCCATTGTGACATGATACAGTGAATGTGTACTATCATTCACAGCTGTTCTCTTTCGTTCATCTCCTTCACTTCATGTAAACAAACAGTACATCACCGTTGAACAATTTAGCCTCTAATGGTATTAAAACCTCAGGACAAGTAGTTTTTTGTAAAGTGATGCCAATGTGGAAGTCAAGCCTTTCAGTAATATGCAGGAAATTAGGTTTGCAATTCCTGAGAAATACTTATCTGTAATGTCCAATCTTTTATAACCCCAAATATGTTCATCAGTGATGTGTCTGGCTCTCTGATCTGCTCTCTGGGTTTTATAACCCTGGAGAAAGCATGTCTGTCTAAACAAGGGTCCATCTCTTTACCAAAGGTCTTTACTTATTGCCAGTCAGACCTGAGTGGTCTCGAGGGACAGGGTTCTGAATGAGACCCAAGTGGCACAGCTGTAGCTGAGATTATGTGAGTAGTGAGATCTGCATGTACAAGAAACGAGTAGGAACACAGATGTGGTGTGCCTTGTTTATTTTGAGACCCAGTAGAACATTCACCCTGTCCTACTTTGTCAAACAGACTTGTGGTTAAAACCAGTCATATATTAACCAGTTTAATTTCTCAGTCTCGTGTTTATTTATATAGATATTGCATATATTGTATATATATATATATATATATATATATGAAACAACAACACTACACACACTAATCAAGAACTGTGTAACCCTGTGAAACGGTTAGTCTGTGAAAAGACTGTACTTGATTTTGTTCTTCAGTAACTAATTGGATTATGAAAAGTGAGCGTTTCACACCAGAATGGAGCCAGTCATTGAATATGTTTATTAAAGTTTTATCCAACTGCTTTGCTATTGGTTAAAATTAAAAAAGTGTTAAGAGAGTTAAGAGTTAAAAGAGTTAAAAAAAGAAAATTAATTTCAGGGGCACAGCAAGTTCTTACATTTTGATGAAATATTAAATAAACTAATATTTTGTTTTTGGAATAATATTAGTTAACCTTGTCAATTTTGATTTAATGTTGTCCAGTTTTTAGAATTGTAAAGCGAGTTCACAGTTTTGTAAAAAAAAAGTGCTTAAATTCATAAGCTGTGTGAAATACACCAGACAGCAAATATACAGGCAGATCTCAGGCTCAGCACTTTCACCTGTTTGTAGCTCTCACATGGCAACTGTTGACCTGTGTTTTTCCCCAGCATTGGTTTAATAAAGCACTCTTTGACCTGATTCTCTACTGCACCCCTCACCCAGAAATCTGGGGGTGCTTAAATTCTTTCTCTTTTTCTCTTCAGAGTCTGTCTCATAGCTCTGCATGGAAAACCACAAGCGCAGACAGTTCATCTGGAGCCCAGGGAGCGCAGGGACTGTGTCATGCATGCACAGCTGTTGACATCACACCCTCCCATTGTTCATAAAGCCATTTTTTCTTGTGGAGGATTGATGTTTTTCTTTTTATTTAAAAGTTTCAAGTGTGACTGTGAGACATTCCACATAATTAGAACATTTCTTAAAAATGTTGAAATGTAGTTGATTTAGGTGTATTTATGACCACGCTTTGTGATTCAAGCATACATTATTTCATCTCAGTTTGTCAGAGGTTTGTAATTGCATTTATAAAAAAATATGTAATTATGTAATTATGTAAAATTATGCCATTCTTACATTGAATCCTCTGAACAGTGTAAACATTGAAGTTCTGTGGTGCTACCAAACATTCGAGCATCTTGGCTCAAACAGTGAGTTTAGTCTGGAGTGGGATTGCCTGTCATCTGACATGTTTTTTATTCTTTATTTCTTCTAAACATTTTGGATTTGTAACTATTTACAACAGAGCCCAAGATCCGCTCACATTCATAAAATACAGAAATAAGATTAAAAAAAAAGGAAGAATTTTAACATAGATAGTATGGCAGAAAAATAAGATTATGACCAGTATTTAGAGGGATAGCAAGTACATCTCAAGATTTCAACACTCCAAAAGGGCAATGCAATGTCCAGCAACTCTTTTCGAAAAATGGTTGAGTACTGTCGTATTACAAATGATTTATAAATTATACTTACAATACCTCTTAAATCCAGACTAGAATCTGTCCAGTTTATCATAGCATGAGGACATATTTTAGTCAACGAGGGTGCAACATAAGCTTTCAGCGCAGGTCTCAATCTTAAGAACTAGAAAAAAAGAATCCGGGGAGAGAGAATTCATCTTTTAGAATCTGGAAAGACTAAATCATTGTACCTCATAATCAGTGTACAGATCTTTTGAAGTGTATCACATTCAAAAGGTTTGCTACCAGTACAAAGATTATCATTATGCTAATTAGGCGTAGAGTCATTGTAAGAATCTAAAACTCCTATAATCTTTTCTGCAGCCTTCCGGCTTTTGATGGCTTATAATTGGGCCAAAACTTTTTTGTGATTTCTTAGATATTCCAGTAAGTGTAAATTCTATAGATGTAATGGGTAGATAATATTAGTTTCTAGGATCTGCCAAGGCACAGGTGAGTCAACAACCATCCAAGGCCTCATTTGGTACACTAAATAATTTGACAGTACAAAAAATAAAAAATAAAAATCTTGTAGAGATAAGCCACCATGAGATTTTAGCCGGTGCATACATTTAAATTGAATTCTGAGCCTTTTTTTATTACACAAGAATTTTCTTACTGCTATATTGAACTCTTTAAAATAACCAACAGGTGGTGCCAGAGGTAACACTGAAAACAAGAAAAAACTAGCCTCAGAAGTATATTCATCTTAATATTGGCTATCCTGAAGCACCAAGCAGAGTGAAGACCAACAGAGAAGATAACTTGGAATCTTATCAAGAAAAGACTAATAGTTACACCTGGAAATGCGAAATAATGAAGGAAAAACTTTTGATTCCAAAATCGTTAAACTGGTCATGACTGGAATCATAGTGGGTAAGGCTGGAATCTCTGATTTAGCAGCAAAATTAAGGGGCTTAAGTATGGATATGCTCTAGTTAATTTTTATAACCGAAGAGTTTACCAAATGTATCAAATAATTTTAAGTGTTTATTGACCGAATTTGTGATATTTGATACATACAATGAAGAGTCATCAGCATCAAGTTCTATGGGATTTATACAATTTATAGGAACTATTGCAGTGCATTGTCTAATCCTTTGAGCCAGAGGCTCCAAAGATAAATTAAAGGGAGGCAGGAACAACGTTGATGAGTATCTCTGCCAAGATAGAAACAAGGGTCCTTGTACCTTGGCTGAACATTCAAAAAAAATTGTTTTGACAGCATGCAAGCCAAACCCAGAATGCTCCAGGACAGAGCACAAAAATGTAAAAATTGAATTCCACTCAATTTTGTCGAATGCTTTCTCTGCATCTAAAAAATGGACTATAGAGGAAGCTGTGTATGGGTCTACTTGTTAAGTAATATGAAGAAGCCTATGTACAGTGCTCAGCATAAATGAGTACACCT
>JAZGTK010003357.1:0-27684 GCA_036877625.1 Ambastaia sidthimunki | reverse complement strand
CAACCACTTTATCATGCACTACAACCTGCACCTTTGTCAGCGCTTTGCTGTCTTATGTTTCTGTCCTGTGATTTGATGTTTGATGCTTAATGTGTGTTGCACTCTGTTAATGTCGTTTATTGTTTAATGATGTCTAATGTTTACCTTGTTGTACTACGTGCCTCTATGTTTTGTTCTGTATAGCACCAAGTCCTGGAGAAACGTTGTTTCGTTTCAATGTGTATTGCATCAGCTGTATATGTTGAAATGACAATAAAGCTCACTTGAACTTGAACTCCAGACTGACTGAGGTCTCTCAGACAGAAAGTCCAGGATCCAGTTGCAGAGGGAGGTGCTCAGGTCCAACAGGCTCCGTTTCTCTGTCAGGTGCTGAGGGATGATTGTGTTGAATGCTGAGCTGAAATCTATGAACAGCATTCATACGTATGAGTCTTTGTTTTCCAGGTGGTTGAGGACCAGATGGATGGTTGTGGCAAGGGCATCATCTGCGAAGCGGTGGTAGCTGGGTCTTGATGTGCCTCATGACTAGCCTCTTGAAGCATTTCATCACGATGGTTGTGAGTGCGACGGGATGACGATGATGACTTCTTTGGCACGTGTACGATGGTGGTTGTCTTAAAGCACGTAGGAACAACGGCGCTGCTCAAGGAAATGTTGAAGATGTCGGTGAAGACATCTGTTAGCTGTTCTGCACATTCCCTGAGCACTTTACCAGGAATGTTGTCTTGTCAATGCACTTCTGATGTAGCTGGTCACTGATGATGTATATTCCTCCAAGTTGATGGAATCATCATTGGTTGCAGCTTCCCTGAACACGTTCCAGTCAGTGCACTTAAAACAGTCCTGAAGAGCATGGATGGCTCCTGATGGCCAGGTTTTCACCTGCATAAGAACCGGTTTAGCATGCCTGACGATCGGTCTGTATGCTGGCATTAGCATAACAGTGATGTGGTCTGAGTATCCAAGGTGGGGGCAGGGATCCGCACGGTACACGCCAGGGATGTTTGTGTACGCAAGGTCCAGCGTGTTTTCCCCTCTCATCGCAAAGTGTTGATGGAATTTAGGAAGCACTGACTTGAGATTTGCGTAGTTAAAATCTCCGGCGATAATAAACAGTCCGTCGGGGTTAGCATTCTGCAGATCCCTAATAGCCCCGTAGAGCACACATAAAGCTTTCTTAGCATTAGCGCTGGGAGGAATGTAAACTCTGATTATGAAAGCAGCGGTGAATTCCCATCCAATAATTTTCCACTAAAGATAGGGATGAACTGTCAAAAATAATTAAATCATCTAAATCTACAACATATGTGCTAGAGCCTAGGCCAGGGCTATTCAATTAGTTTGTCATGGGGGCCAGTTCATGAAAAGCATCCTAAATGAGGGGCCGGAAAGATACGACTTGCAATATAAGTGATGACACAACAACAATACAGGAGCCCATATGTTGTATTTTTGCACCATAATTCACCCAAGTAAGCTTTTTCTACATTTAAACATGCTCCTTTTGTATATTGAAACTGCATAACATCAGTGCAATGAACAATAGACTTTTTTAACAAACATACAGTATTTAAATGTCGGATTATGAAATTGCATAACAACATCAGTGCAATGTACAATAGACTTTTTCAACAAACATACAGTATTTAAATGTTGTATTTTGAAATTGCATAAAAAACATTAGTGCAATGTACAACAGGCTTGTTCTACAAACAGATTTAAACTCATTTACAATTGAACTCAATAAACTGAGACTTAAGTGCATATAACAAAAAAGTTCTCCGTATGGAAAATAATATTGTTTCTTGGTATTTTTGTCAAAGTAAATTAGTTTAGTGACCATATTTAAACTACAACAGCAATAACTGGCAAACATTTAGGCTGCATAGCTAATGAGAGAAATTACATTTCTTAGATTTTGCAAGAGCAGTGAAATTGTTGTTAGCGCAATGTGCATAGACTGGTGCAGGTGTTGGACTGTGAGACATGCGCGATTACTCGACTGGTCTCATTTGTCATCACCCTGTCAGCCATTGCGTCTCACAGGAGAGACTTCTGGCGCCACTTGCCTAACGTCCCATGACTCTTGTTCTGCGCTGCAACTGCAGCTCATCAGGCTAACTGTAACAGACGCGTGTCACTTCATAAGTGTAGCGTCCGCTGTCCGACTAAACTGAATTTATTTTAGATATGTCGTTTTAATACTAAGCTACTTTGGGGGCCGGAACAAATAACCTCGCGGGCCAGGTTCGGTACTAGGCTGTTGAAAGAGATCCTAAAATTATAGATCCTCTACATAGTATTATAAATTCATCATTGTTGTTGGGATATGTCAAGCTGGCTGTTATTAGACCTCTTATTAAAAAAAATAACTTGATCCCAGGGAATTAGTAAATTACAGATCCATCTCAAATGTACCTTTTTATTTTAATAAAATACTGTAAAAGGTGATGTCTTCACAGATATGTTTATTCCTAAAAGGAAACGGTATCTGCGAGAATTTCAAGTAAAGATTCGGACCATATCAGTACAGAGATTGCTCTCATCAAAGTGACAAATGATTTTGGGATTGTTAGGCTGGATTATTTTGGTAAATTGGAACTGGGGACACTTCCCCTAAGAACAGATGTACTGGCTTCACACTAAGTCTGTCTGTTTTTAATTTTCCAGGATCCTGTAGTCAGCTGAATTTGGACTTTATCCACACCATGGTGGGGAGATGGGATAGGATGACCCCCGAGAAAGATCAGTGGGAACATGATGGACTTCTTTGTTAAATGTTCTATTATCTACTTACCTACCTCCAGCCCAGTTATATTCTATATTTTTCCCTGTCACAGTTGTGTGATGTTATAGCTTGAATTAGAAACATTAGTCTTCTGGCACCATCTTTGTTTGTAACATTCCTCAGTGCTTGACATATTGTCACAAAATCAGACCCAACCGGTTTTAAATCAATATAGATTATAAGTCAGTATTATCAGCTCTCCTTTTAAATCCAAAAAAAAGTTACAAATTGCAGGAAATTACAGAAAATCTGTAATTTCCAGTTGAGCCTGCTTTATTCTCTACTCCTTGCTCTGCCTTCCTAATATGATACCTTTTACCTATCATGTTAATTGACTGTTGCATAGCCTCAGAAGTACATACTGTTTTAGTAGGCAGTTTGAATACATTACCCTCTCACAGACCACTGAAAGGTACGAGCCTTTGAACATAATGACAGGTATTTCTAATGCACATCCATTTATTCAAATAGTCCAAATGTATGGTAGTTTTCATCAGTTTAGTCAACTCTTTATTCATAACCCAATTACAAACCTAGTATTCCTAATTAGTTTTATTAATATACATCTCATAATGAGCAATAATAAAAGTTGCAATAATACCTTCATTGCAATAATAATATACTCTGTTTTCCATGTTGTTTGTATGTTTTTTTAAAGTTCTCTGTTTTCTGTGTTTTACATTTTCATTATATGTAAAGCTGCTTTGAAGCATTGCAACATTGTAAAAAGCATTTTACAAATAAAGTTGAATTAAAAACGTAAATGGAATGTAGAGTGGGGCTGGGTCACCACTGCACCTCCTGAAGTCCAGAATAAGCTCTTTTGTTTTTTAAGGTGTAAGTGACCTCTTTTTTTTTTATTTCAAGTTTTGATTTTTGATTTCAAGTTTCTTCCACCTCATCTCCGTAGGCTGATTCATAACCTCCTGAGATAAGATAAACAAACAGAAGGGGCTTTGCAAATACAAAAGACAATGTGATAGAAAATGCAGAGAATGAAAAGAATCCAACACTTTCTGTTGTGAGAAAATCATGTAACGACAATCCCATAAAAAGATGTGTTAAACATCTTCCATGTTTAGAAATTTAAATTCCATCGCCTTAGAAATTTACTATTGGAAATATCATCTTACAATTCAGAACCGAAGTCATCTCATGCAACTATGTTGTTGTCCAAATAGCCCTGAACCACTGCTCTGACCACTTTATTCGAGTCTAATTTGTCTTTAGCTGTTGGGAGAAAATGACATAATATGGCGGGGGTCTGGTGCAGAGGGGTATAATGGCAATTTAACAGCCTTTCCTTCCATGATCAAGAGACTGTTCGGAACCTGCAACATCTCTTTTGCGCCTCCCAGTAGTAATGGCTGGGGACTTCTGATGCAACACATCTGTTAACTCTATTCACTGGGGCTGTACAAGCACTGTGATTTTTATGTGCTAATGTGATAGGGATCCAGCTCAGAGAGCTGAAAGTATTTTCAAACACATCCAATCCACGTTTATTCGCCTACCAGCCATTCTGCATTATAAAGGTGTTATCTGGAAAATTTGAGGAGCAACTGATCTAAAAGGTCACCGTTTTATTGCCGTCAAGTCTATAACGTTGGTACTTGCCATTCGGTTCTGTAACGTTTTGATATAATGTCAGATTTAAATTTAGACCCTCAGAGGAATTTAGACATGAATATCTCACCCATGATAGACGGCTATGAGAAATTTCGCAATCCCAATGTGCTGAAAAGGTACGAAGTCGGCTTTCAGCCTTCTTCCTCTGCGTGCTTCTTGCAAAATTAGCAGCTTCAATATCTTCTGGAACAGCCATCTGTAATGATAAATGACTATTTCCAGAATTTGATTAGTTAAACAACAAAACATTAACGTTAGACGCATGAAGGCATTTTGCATTCAAGGTGGACGTGTGGTAGTTCTTATTGTTACGATTTCTTCTCAATGGGTTTCACTTGTGACCAATGTCTACAGACTGTGTCAAGTACACCCCTGTCTAAGAGAAGAGAAGTATTTGTTGTTAATAACAATTGATAAGGTCCATCATATTTGGGACCTAGTGGAGAGACAATTTCTCTTTGCAACATTACATCTCTTATTTCAGGAAGCACAGGCAAGATTTGTTGCTCTTTGTTACCTTTTTCAGTTTGCCTGACAAAAGGTTTAATTGTCGTTTAATCTTTTAAACAATTATCGAAAGCATTTTTTAAAATTCTGCAGAGCATCTTTCAATGGGCCTCATGGTCACTCATGTTGCAAGGGAGCATCCCATAGTAGGTTAACTTAACCTACCATGGGAGGTTAAGTTGCCCCGTCATTAACTTAAAGGGACAGATCTCAGTGGTTTTGTTGGGGCTGGCTCTCATGCTAAAAAGAATCATGGGTATAGCGCTGTGCCATCCCTTCCCCCACTCCAGAATTCTTTTTCTCAGGGCAGTTTTTACTGTGTGGTTTGCATGTTCAACAGAACATAAAAGCAATGTGAAAATGTTGTGTTACCCCCAATAACTTCATTGCATTTTTCCTAACCTTGCCAGTGAAGTGAGTGCCCTGGTCCAAATCAGTTTGTAATGGTAACCCCCATCTTGGAGAAACTTCATTCAGTAAGATTTTTGCTGTAGCGTCTGCCGTGCAGTTTTTTTTTGATGTTAGAGCTTCAAAGCAGAGCTGCGTTCGCTCTGTTCCATTTCATTATCTGCACACAAAGTAACCCGACTACTTCGTCAGCCATATCTTGGTCACAGTTGAAAACCCACGAGAGATACAAGACATAATAGTTTGGATGAGGCAGCAAGCTTTAAACAATACAGCTTGACTTCTGCTTTGGGATACTGCAAAGAATGTTCCAATTTACATGTATTATATCATTCCAGTTACCCAGCAAAATTCTTTAAACTCTTACCTAAACATTTGATCAATTTAGGGTCAACATTTAATTTTTCCTTCTTGCTCGTTCCTGATGCATTCCTGATTAGCCAACCTCATCCTACTATTTCAAGTTAGGTCTGCTTACTCATAGCTATAATAAACTTTAGCAATTCAGGGTACCCCTATCTGCATGGAAGAGTCTAAGAGCTAGGTTTGTGATACACTAGTTTACCCTACTAATGTATTTTTCCCTCCCAATGGAGATAAGGAACCCACACTTTCTGGCTTTTACAGCATCCAGTGTCTTTCTATTGTGAATAGAATACAGAAACTATATGTATGTATGTACATTTACACCTGCCTTTTTCCCCAGGGTTTACGGTGTCACACCTAGTCTCACTGGGGCCTTAATGGTGTCTTTTTGCTCGCATCTAATTGAAGAACCAAGACAGTCCTAACCATAGTATAAATGAAATCTTCCTACCTTATTCTCTGGTTAATCAGGAATGTCAGAAGAATGTTTATCCACATTCTCCACAATTAACTGATCAAGAGGTCTTACATTTAGATAATAAATATAAGCTTTAATGTAAATAAAATTTACATTAGGTCCAACCAACAGAAAAATTTGTATTTTTGGACAATTCTAGGCTCTGAACTTTTACACTTACAGAATAACTTAACAGACTTTACAATAGTCCTCAAATTATTTTCCAAAATTAATGTGACGAAGTTGTAGAAGATACCAGAAGAAATAATCCACTGACCATGCCACCCTGGAAATTGCACCCAGGGAACTATTAACCACCTTAGGGGTTGCAGAAAGGCCACAAGTTCGTTCTACAACGAATGAGCAAAAAACGTGGGTATAAAAAAAAAAGATTTATCAAATAGAGACAGACTTCACAAACCAGTTCCTTCAAAAAAAAAGAAAACACAAATTATCAGGAATGCAGGGTGCGGCTTATAGGTAAATCTCAGTGATCACACACTGCAGGTGCACACATCACACACTCACTCAATACCCGTGAAATTACTGTTGGTGACCACACAGCACACGGTGGAAGAAGCACTACAACCAGAAAGGGTAGAGAAAGGATCAGCCTCCCTGGCTCTGGGCACACAGCACCTGTACACAAACAACAATAGGATTAAACTTAATCATCCAACATACATGCACACACGCATACATACACACAGTTATTCACAACGTGAACAGGAAACTTAACAGATAATCAATGGCATTAAACAAGAGAAATGGGACTTCAATGATTGAAGACAAAGAAAATAAAGGAGTCCACAAATTACAGGCAAAAATAAAACAAAAACGACAAACCAATCTTCATGTTAAACAAAGAAACTCAAGAATATAACTTAAGTCTAACGACAACAAAAACAAATTGACCAATGCAAAAACAAACTAAAAACAACGAGGAACAAACCACACTAAACGAGAGGCTAAACGGTAGTAAACAAACAATGCAACAATAAACCGCACAATAAACAAAACAGCAGCATAGTCCCGGTACCATGGGCTGTCTCAAGCGAGCACACAGCCAGACGTCTGCACAGCCTGATAAAGAATGCCGCCGTCCACCAGACTAAAATCCACCGGGCCGGTACGAGTGCCAAACAGGGTGGTTACAGCAGATAAATATTAAAACAACTTGCCAAGTCTCCACAACAGTCCACAAAGCATCAAAATGCTCTAAACATACCTGAAGGTAAGCAGTCCGACACATAACCGCTTATGAGCGTTGATAAAGTCGCGCACCACTAAAAGAAGATGCAAGCACTGACATTAGCACAAAGGCTATGCATAAGGCATTTAGCTGCACGCTTACAACTCACCTCACAGGTACATGCAAGAGCTCAAACATAGTAACAGTTAGCCACACACCAATAACCACATCCTCTGTTGACGCCAGTAACAGGAAAAGGGAGGGCATGTAACAGTGACGCACTTCCGGGCAACCTGAACCGGTCCCTATATACACACCTGTAATCACTGATTGGATAAAAGAAAATAACCTGTTAAAGGGAAATACACCTGTTTTACCACAATGTATGAAAACCATGCATCGCTTTCTGAGAAGCACCAGGTAATGGTGTCATAGTGCTTGCAGCTGTAATTATAAGACTTTTTAGGGGTTTTGGGCCCCTTAACATGCTAAAACAAACGTCAGAGTCATAAAATAGTTCACATACATTTAGCCTAATCACTTTAGATTTGGTCAGAATAACAGAAACATTTCTGTTGTAAAGTTCTAAAAGGACTTATAATATGGTAAGTGTTGCTGCCATGGTAATGCGTCAAACTTCAAAACTGTATGTGGCAGGAGCAAACGTAGAGGGCACGAATTTCCATGTTATTAAAGCTGCAATATAACAATCAATACAAATACTCACAATCCGACTATGTAATTTCATTTTAAGTAAACCCCATTAAGTAAACCCCATAAGGCATACATAGGTTCAAGTCGTCAAGAAGTCAAAGACACAGATTAATACAAAAATAAGTTAATAGTATTTTAAAAGCAAATTAAAAAAAAAACAATAAACCATTCATCCCACTTATAATAACACTTGGTTGTAATTATAGCTTAGGACTGGGCCTACCAGGAGGCAGATTTGGATAGATCACCTTAAACAATCACTGAAATCCACTGCACCCACGCACACGGTCTGAGGTTAGTGATGAGCATGACTCACTCTTCCCTATTCCTTACATAAATAAAATAAACAATGAATATATAAATACGAAAGTGATTTAAAGCAACAAAAACAACCTTACAAATACCCTTTAAATAAACAATTTAATAAAAACATTCACTTAATTAAAAGGGAAACAAAAAAACCAATAAAAACTCTTAATTTATTAATTTGATTTTTTTTGTTTTGTTTCTGATACTGAAAAACAAAACTGCAACGCCGCTAGACAGAACGCGGAGCGCCCACTATTAGTATACAATTCCAGCCCTTTACAAAATATCTAAAAGCATAGAGCAGGAAGTTACACGGTTAGCTCATTCTCTTGATCAAATGCGCCAAGACAAAACACATGCATACTCACGATCACAGGCAGCATAGAGATGGACAGCAACGCTGTTTGCAAGAAACAAACAGGGAACGCACCACCTGTATCACAAGCCGTCACAGCTAGGAATATAAATCGCACTACAGAATGTAAACTATATACATTTTACATAGTTGCATACAACTGCATAGTAACTAATGATTTAATCACTGTCTCTGATATCCGCATCTGAATCAGATAAAGTCAGAATGCCTTTGTAATCCAGAGGAACGAATTAAAGCCAGAACTACCCGTAGTGGCTATTAACTTAAGATATGAAAAAAACATTAGCCCGTTCATTAGGAACAAACCACAATCTCCAAAACACCTGCCATGCGTTCTTAACGCTTTGAATGCTAACGTTCAACTCCGATCAATAGAGGCGCACCGGTGACGTCAAAGGCCGCCGAATATGACACACACCAGGTAGCAATTACACTCCCCTTTTATACACCGGGGCGCAACCAACAGGCTAAGCCTTAATTAAACAGCCTTCCTACCACATGTATTTAGGTGTATTTGATGCACTTAACATGAAATTTGACACACACACATAATAGTGGTCAGCTATAAGACATGAGTAACAGCTTAGACATGGGTGTGATGGAGGGCTTTGTGTGTGGGATTGTGTGTGGATTTTCTCACAATTCCAATTTTCAAAAACTTTCAAAAACTCATCAAACTTGACAGATATTATGCCAAGATTCACCATGAGATACTAGATATGTCACCATGGTGAGGCAATAAATTTATGGCTAGAAATGGAAACGGGAAGTGTCTCTAGAGCGAGTTCGATCAAACTAAAGCTGTATGTTTGGTATGTTTGATATATGGAGACAAAAACTTGGGAGAAACCAGGCTCAACTGGGAGGGCCAGTTCTCCTCTGGCGTGTTAAAGCTGCAATTCATAACTTTCTTGGATATAAACGAATAATGATTTATGATTTTATTTTTTAAACTGATTCGATTTAAAACTGTCAGGTCTGATTTTGTGATAATATGGCAAGCACTGAGGAATGTTACAAACAGAGATGGTGACAAAAGCATAATTTTACTAATTGCAGTTATAAAATTGCACTGCTGTAGGGAGCAAATATGGAATTTAGCTAGGCTAGGGGTAGGTAAGTATGTTCATAGGAAATTTAATAAGTTCATCATATTCTAATAAGAGTTTGGTCATCCCATCCCGTCTTCCCACCATACAGCCCCAACAATGTCCTGATCCAGCTGACTACAGGACCATTGGGAAATGAAAGAGACAGACTTGATGAGAGCCAGCACATCTGTTCTAATGGGAAGTGTCCCCAGTTCAGGTTTACTTAATTAATGCAGCCTAACAAATCCTTAAGGGATTTGAATGATAAATCCATAGGATTGCAGAAAGATGCTGTGTATGCTAGATGCTGACATTGTGTATCTGCCTCCTGGACAACACTGGGTAGACTGTTCCAGAGTTTGAGCACCAAATATGAAAATGATCTACCACCTGCGCTTGATATTGAAATTCTGGGTATATCAACTGGCCAGAATTTTCTGATCGCAGTGAATGTGAAGGACTGTAATAAGGGAGGAACTCACTCAGGTACTGAGGAGCTAAACCATTCAGGGCCTTGTAGGTGATCAGCAAAATTTTAAAGTATTATTTTTGATAGGCAGCTAGTGCAGTGTTGACTAAACCGGGCAAATGTGGTCATGCTTGTTCATTCTCATTAGGACTTTGACTGCTGCATTTTTGAACTAGCATGTGTCGTAGTTTTTATATATTTTTAATGTGAAAACAAAATGCAGTTTTAAAAATATTGGAAATGTGGTTTTCAAAGGACAAATTGCTATCGAAAAGGACACCCTGCTAATGTAGCAGGCTTTATAGAGCATCCATCAGGAGTAAGACAGCATTCTAGGTTGTTGTCAATGTTCTCCTCACATTGTAAGTTGCTTTGGATAAAAAGGTCTGCTAAATGTAAATGTAATTGCTTCCAATTACTACAGGGTGAAAAGTATAGGCCCAAGCACTGAGTTCTGTGGCACTCCTTTCCAGGAAAGAACATATCTGTGAAGACACCACTTTTTCAAGTATTTTTTAAAATAAAAGATAAATTTGAGGTGAACCTGCAATTTACTAGTTCCCTGGGATCAAGTTGTGTTTTTTAACAAAAGGTCTGATAACAGCCAGCTAGTAAAGTTTTAGGACAGAGTCTATAATTTCATGAAGCATCACTTTCAATAGGCTGGTAGGTATAGGACCTAGCTGTAATGAGGACTCTGAGTAGTTGAGGTCCATTTGCAGCTTTATTTACACAAATAAACATACAAGCGGTCAAAAACCAGCAAACAGGAATGTAAGAGGCAAATCCAAAAAAAAATAAGTCAGGGCAGGCAGCAAACAATAGAATAATCGAAAAGGGAGTCAGGGTAATAACAATAATCCAGTAACAGAGAAACGCTCGAAAATGTATGGCAAAACAAGACTTCACAATGAGTGAGAGTTCTAATAGAGTTTATATAGTCCATGGTAACAGTTCAGGTGGTGATTGCGATCAGCCCCAGGTATGTGGAACTATGGGAAATGTAGTTAAACCAAATAATCAAAACTCTGGAGACAGCTCTCTCTGGTGGTGCTGAGGAGGTGGTGCGGGAGCCTCCGACGTTACACTAGCATACATGTTGATGATTTAGATGACTTAATTATTTTTGAAAGTTTAACCTTATTTATACTAGAGAATGACTGGAGTTGTTCCTTGTGCAAATTATGATGTGTTATCTGATGCGATGATGTTAGAGGCATTTGCATGTCTCTGCTATAATATTGCCAACTGTCATAAGCAGTTAACCCTTTGAGGGTTTGAACTGTTGAACCCTTTTTTTGAACTGATTTTATGTACTTTAGCCAGCAGCAGCATCTTAACGACACACCCATCAGCTATTCACATGGTAAGCGCATGGACAATCAGTGTTGTCATTGGCTCATTGTGTAGCTTTGGGGACAGGTAGTCCAGGCCCAGGGCCTTTGTCTTTGACAAATGGGCCATGCACAGTGACAGGGGGAGGGGGAAGTTGTAGGTGTGATACACTCTCCTAATCAATATTTATTAGAAGGAGCAGAGAAAACATAGTTAGTCTGAAGTTTTTACAATTTGTATTGAAACTACATAACATTTCTGCTCTTTATACTTTTATGTAGCCAACACATATTTATTTGGTGCAAACCAGATATGTTTATAGTGTGTTTTTATATGTTGTTTGAAGACCTTTGAAAACAGGTTTTTGTCAGGTTATGTTTACACTAATTTGTAATTAAAACAAATGTCATTACATTCACTTTAATGTCATATTATTATTGCTGAGGTCTTCCAGAACACAACCATATGTGCCACTTTTGCATATACATTTTAAGTTAGATGAAAAACTTAAAAATGTCAAAGTGTAACAGACTGCCTCAAAGTGTCTGAAAGGCCCCGGACTCCAGAGGGTGTTAATGCTTTATTTTTGGTTAATTTGACTGACTGTATTAAACTGTATTACTGTATATATGAATATACGAAATACCTCTAGTTTACTTTACTTACAATTTTGCTTCATTTTCCAGGCTGCTCCTTTTAGCTTTGCTTCATACTTTGGAAATAAAGAAGAGGTATTAAATGTATATCTAATTATGTTAAATTTTGAAAGGATTGTTAATATTTTTAACAGTGTTTCCATGGTGAGGAGGGTCTCATATCTTCTCATAAGAGTCTCATAAGTATTGGGACAAAAAAGTGGTCCCTGGTAAAAAAATTAAATTGATTATTTTAACATTAATTTAATAGCAATCAAAGAAGAAGGTTGCCATCAAAGGGGAAAACACCCCTAAACCTAAACTTTGGTTTTAGTTTGTCTGGGAGTCATGCAATGTATGCAATATATTCTTTTATATAAGAAATAAACCCTGTCATGACAAAAGCAGATTTTAAAGATATCCACAGGGTACGAGTGCCCAAAATGGTATCATTGTGGCATTTTATTTACACAGAATCATAGCAGCATCTTGAGGTGAGTCATTTTAGAATGGTGTTCTGTCCACATTGGCAAAAGAATGCAGATATTCCAGAAACACCGAAAAACACAGAAACACACAGAAACAGAATCAAATATTCCGAAAATTAATCAATTGCAGTATGTTTTAAATAAAACTGGTTCTAAATAAGAATCAGTTAATTATGTAATTTAATGTAAACTAGGATGACATGCAATATTTAGGTGCTACAAACTTCAGGTCACCATTTTCAAAATCACACAACTGCTTAATTTTCTCATGGTGCAATTACCATCCGTGAATAAGGTACCTTCCTTTAAGTTGTGCTTTGTTCACCTAGATGAGAATCTCCTTCACAGCACAATGTGTCAGTTGGAAAGAATGCTAATCTGGAAGAGATGCAGAGCTTATGCTTTTTGGCAGCCAGTTTCCACTGTGCACTTTCCATGTGTTGCTGCTACAAAGGCTTCAGGCAGAAAAGGCCTGTTTTGGGAATATTGGTGTTGACAGATCCCAGATCGCCCCTCTGAACATGCCCCTACCCAAGGGTCAGGACTTTGCTGGACAACTGACCTTAATTTCACCTTAACTTTAATACCAATACAGAAGTACATTACGTGATCTGTAGCTCATATCACAGTGTGCTGTCCATTACTTTGAGCTGAGCTTTGAAACCCATGCAATATCTTATTTTAATGTCAGGCTGTGAATAATCAAGCCTCGCTTTCTTCAGCATGGAACATAGCATTACATCGAATTTTTGAATAAAGAGGCCTAATGTCCGAGACACAAATTTCCAGATCTTCACCTGTCAACAGATTTTACACTTGAGAACTTTGTTTAGCTTCTGTTTGTTTTTTTAAGCATAGGTATGGGCGGGACATCCCCACCCTATTTTGATGACTTTATCTCCACCTTTTTTAAGCCATTAAAAATATATTAGGAAATTCATGTAACACATAAAAATCTCCAATCAGTAATGTTTCATGTTCAACAGGAAACACAACTTAGTCTGTCAGAAGTAAACTCTTTACAACAAGATAATTAGTGAACAGCTTGTTTCAAAACTTCATGCAAACTTGAGCATATTTTTTGCTACTAAAGAGTGTAGGTTGAGGTTTAAATTTCATTGTGGGATATACAGTGCCCTCCATACTGCATGTATTAGCTTAAAAGGAAAACAATTGCTCTGTTTGCTGTGGAGGCAAGATTTTTCTTTTAAATTAAATATGAGGCAAATGTATAAGTAATTTATTTTTGATCTCCATTTATGTTTTTAAAGTGTTACAGTAGTTAGGCTGTTAAAATAGTGTAGGTTTTCCAGTGAGAAGTTACTTTTTCCAGCAAGTAGCAGTGAAATGTGATAAACCTACACTGCTGGACGCCACAAGAATTCTGAACATGAGCTGTGGTACCTGGCAGCAAAGCATTGACATCAGATCCTTTAAGTCCTGCAAGTTGCAAGGTGGGGCCTTCATGTATCAGTTTTGTTAGTTCAGCATATCCCATAGATGCCCATTACTCTGACACCTATTCACCAGTTGTCCTTCCTTGCTTGGTACTAACCACTGCATACCATTGTCATTTTGGATATGCTCTAATCCAGTTGTCTAGCCATCACTAATTGGCCCTTGTAAAGTCACTCTTTTCAGAGGTGGGACCAAGTAATTGCAAGTCATAAGTAAGTCCTGAGTCTTTGCATTCATGTCTTAACAGATGACAGAATTAGTGAATTAAGCCTTTAAAGGAGCTAAAAACTGGTTCAAAGTTAATGAATAGTTTTGTTCAAATTCAACACTTAGCAGGGTATAGTGCTAGCTCTAACTACTCGATGCAAACTATTTTCTTCTATGACTAAAGCTGCTGGGTGACCAAACAGGAATTTAGGAACTTTTCTGTGATATAGCAGCAGATGTTCTTTACATGGTGATGTCACATTTAAACTTACTTCTACCTTGAGGCCATTCTTTTTTACTAGTCATAGGACATATATTTTATATGTGGTAATTGTCACGACTAAATGACTCATGTTCAGTCTGTCTGTCTGTCTGTCTATCTGTTTTTCTTCTTTAGCTCTTTCTTTTTCTTTGTTTATGTGAGTTTTATCTGGAAAACATTCCCACTTGCCAAGAGAACACTCATCCCTCTTTGAGACAGCCAACACATGGTATAAACTTTTGGAATTAAGATGTGAATACCTTGCAACATATCAGACTACTCTTACAATGATGATGTCACACGCAATGGCAGTAGTGTCGTTGACGATTAGTCATACTGGCCTTTTCAGGCTCAATGATATCATTACTGTTTGTGAATCACTCACTGTGTCAGTGCTTCTGAATTTTACAGGAGACAATATTCTGCTTTGTATAATGAATGTATGAATAATGAATAATGTAAGCATGTAAATTAATAATGATATAACCACAGTCTTAAAGACAATTTTACAATTGTTCTCTCATTCTCATTTTTTTTGTGCAAATTCTGCAATTATTGCAAAAACTTTTGCAAATTTGTTATGTATGTTATATTCCTGTTCTATAATGTTCTATATGTTATCTTCCTTTTTAGGACCATTTCCATATAAGCCTAAACAGAATATCTTGCTTAATATCAATTGACAACATATTGCATAGTCTCAGAAAAAATACATAACATTTTAGTAGGCTGTCTGGATACATTAGCATCTCATAAACCACTGAGATAGGTATGAGCCTTCACATGGAATGACAGGTATTTCTGATGCACGTCCATTTCTTAAAATGGTTCAAATGTTATCATCAGTTCCGGACTTTATCCAAACCAGATGGTGGGGAGATGGGAAAGAACAACCCTGAGACAGACCAACCCAGCTCCAGTTTGACCTGATCTGATACTTGTGATACTGATACTGCCTATTCACAGCAGTGTGATGTTATAGCTGCAATTGGTAACATTATGCTTCTGTCGCCATCTCTGCTGAAATTTGTCACCAAATCAGACCCATTATTTATCAATATAAAATTAAAAATCATTATTATAAGTGTTTAGTTTTTAACAATAAGTTACAAATTGTAGCTTTAATGTGCCAGAGAAGAAGGCTCACAGTTGAGCCTGGTATCATAAATTGTTAATTTTGCTTTTAATATACTGATCAAACTACAGTCCTAAAGACTCTGGTATTTGTTGTTTCTCCATTCTCTTTTATTATGCAATGTTCTGATATTTATAGTATTATTCCCTTATACTACTGTTCTATACAATTTTATCCTCTTTCTAAGCGCCATATCCATGCAGCCTACTATAACAGTATTTACTTTTGAATCAATTAACATGATACATGACAGGTATGACAGCATATCTTGCGCTTAATATGATACCTGTCATGTGTCATGTTAATTGATTCAAAAATAAATACTGTTATAGTAGGCTGCATGGATACATTACCAACTCATAAACCACTGAGATAGGTATGAGCCTTTGCATGCAATGACAGGTATTTCTGAGGCACGTCCAGTTATTTCAATTCTAAATGTGTTGCAGTTATCATCAGTTCATTCAACTTCATAACCAATTACATCAATTACATAAACCAATTCCTTTTTTTCTATATAATTAAATTTGAATTTAATTGAACTAACCACAGTCAGGCAACAAGGAAAAGTATATAGCTACATTAATCTTACTGAAAGCTTAAAAATGCTTTCTGCATTAAAGCTATTTAGAAGGCCAATTTCTTTAAAATTACAAACAACAGTATATTTCTGACACTCATTTATTTGCACACATCTGCACAGCAGTATTTTTCTAAATGTATTATATTAGTATTAAAATATCTGCAATTACAATGTAATTCTAGTATTAAGTAAATGTAATTTATTATTTTTTAAAATGTAATTTTAAATGTAATTTAAAAATAATATAATATGTAAATGATATAACATTTTTACACTATTATCTGCTCTAAATAAACAGATTTTTAGAAAAGCTGCTACATAACAGCAAACTATAACAGCAAAGCTACTTTCACACCACTGTAGATCAGTAAGTAGTAAGCAGCACTACAATAGTTAATAAAAAAATCTGGTTGGATTTGTCTCATGACTTAGTGTTGAGACAGGGTTAGTATGTCATGTGACCTACACAAAGCAACATGCACAATATTGCTTGTGTACACTAGAATAGGAGCAGGAGCTAATGTTTGTATTTATGTAATGTAGTTAGTTGGCGTTTACACTGAAGATTTGTTTTGTTTTCTTTTTCTTCGTTTAGATTAGCGTTGAATTTGCTGGAGTTAGTATGTGTTTGTTTTATTAATTTCTTTGCTTTTAGCTCTGTTCAAGTCTCACATTGTTGAGTTTTTTTTCAATGTATATATTTTGTAAATCATCTCCCTTACTCTTTGATGTTACTATTGTCATTGTATATATGAAAAGCAATCAAGTGTTTTGATGGACGTTTTCAACAAAACGCTATGGGAACGCTTCTAGCTTTTATGCACTCTGAAAGACCTGTCCAGTCATTCAATTACGGGGTGATTGATCACAGACGGGGTGAATTACGACCAGTAAGCTTCAAAAGCATGTGCGCAACGGCACTCGGGTTAGCTTCATTCATTCAGCGAAGAGCTGTGTTACATTGTTTGTCTATTGTTTGTCTTTCTGTGAAACCTAGGTAAGCATTTAAGTTAGCATGCCAAAGGTAAAAGGAAAGACTAGGGGTTGTGAAAGTGAGCAGCAACGCTTTAGAGAGTGTGTTCCTCCCTGCCCGCGTTTTATAACGGGTGGGGATACACACGCTTTATGCGTTGTCTGCCTGGGAGCGAAGCATGCCCAGTCGGCTCTCGAGGGGGCTGACTGTGTGCATTGCGAGCGGTTATCCTTGCATTTGCTTCGCTCCCAGAAGGGTCTTTTTGAGGGGGAAGCCTTTACCAGTGTTCCTCGCGGTGCTGGCCCCGCCTCTGCTGAGGCAGAGCGGAGGTTGCACTCGTGGGGTTCGCAGATCGATCTGATGGAGGGAATCGTTTCTCACTCAGCAGATCTCCTGCTCTCTCCCTGGGTACGGAAGCCCGCTCTGCGGTTTCTTCACCCCAGGGGGAGGGCTCTACCCTCCACCTCTGATCTACTGATGAAATAGATATAGAGAGCGTTGAGGAACCCTCAATGTCGCCCCACTATGAGGAGCTGCTGGAGGTGGAGACTCGTGCTGTGGCTAAGCTTAAGATCGATTGGCCCACCAAGTCTTAGACTGTGCAGCCAAGAAGCCTGCTGGGTGAACGCTTCTTGAGCAGCCAGTCAACACCTCCATGTAGGAGCCTTCCTTTTTTCCCTAATTTGCACACTGAGGTGTCCAGATCGTGGGGAAAGCCATACTCGTCCCGTATTTTCAACTCTCAACTTTTATGCTAATGTGGCGGGTTCAGAAGAGCATGGCTATAAGGCGATGCCCCGGGTAGAGCAGACGCTAGTTAGCTATCTTTCCCCCGGTGAGGCATCATCTTTGAAGGCTCCATCCCTGCCCTCAAAGCTGCTGCGCACCACCTCAGCGCTTCTGGGCAGGGGGTACATGGCTGCGGGTCAGGCCGGTGCGTGCTTACACACCATGGGAGTGTTGCAGGCATACCAGGCCGACCTGCTAAGAGAGCTTGATGAGGGGGAGCCTCACATTTGAGGATGTGCTTGAGCTCACCGCTGACCTCTCGTTGCATGCCACCAAGGAGACCACCCGGGCAGTAGGGCAGTCCATGGCAGCCTTGGTGGCAGGTGAGAGGCATTTGTGGTTGACCCTGTCCAACATGAAAGATCAGGACAGGGCCTTCTATCTGGACGCCCCACTGCTGCCTTCTGGCCTCTTCGGCGACGCTGTAAACTTGGTCGTCGAGAGGTTTCAGGAGGCTCGCAAGCAGTCGGAGGCATTTCAGCGGTTCCTCTTTCGCCACTCTCACCAAGCTCCTCTCACCAGGACGCACAAAAAGAAAGCGTCGCATCCCGTTCCCCCCATCAGGGTACAAACACGATGCTCCCGGTCGAAGTCAGGGAAACCAAAGCAGGATCTGAGGACCGTTTTGGTTTCCACAAGGGATTCGGCCAAGAGGTCCTGACAGTACGGGGTCAGGACCACAGGGGGCAGCCCCATCTGGGGAGCTGTGACTTACATCAAATCCTATGATGCTCGCAACTCCTCAGTGCCCTCTGGGGGTTGACCTTTTAACCCTGACACCTCTGGTGTTTCAGGGCGCAGTCACCTCAAACAGTGGCGCCCCTCATTGCTTGCCACCTTCAGCAAACATGGGGATGCCGCCACCACTAATAGGAGAGCAGTTAGGCCGGAGGCTCCCTGCGGGGTTTCCCTTACAAGGCTCCAGCCTTGTTTCAACAACTGCTGGGCCTCATGGCAGCTGCGTCCAATGTGATTCTATTTGGCCTGCTGTACATGAGGCCCCTCGCAGTGGTGGCTAAAAACCAAGGGGTTTTCCCCGAGGGGAAATCCTTTCCATGGAAGAAACCTTGGTTCCTCAATCAGGGCCCAGTTCTGGGAGCTCTTTGTCGCTGTGTCTCACTGCATCCCTCACCGGTTGGGGGGCAGTCATGAGTGGCCGCCCGGCCTGCAGTCTGTGGAGAGGGCGCCAGCTTTCCTGGCACATAAATTGCCTAGAGATGTTGGCCGTTTTCAATGCTCTCAGGCATTTCGTCCAGGACCTAAGAGGGCAGCATGTGTTAGTTCGCACCGACAACACAGCTGTAGTATCTTATATCAATCATCAAGGAGGTCTGTGCTCGTGCCCTCTTTACAAGTTGGCGCACCAGATCCTTGTGTGGTCCCAGGGGAAGCTCCTCTCGCTCAGAGCGGCTTACATCCCCAGATGTCTCAATGTGAGAGCAGATGCCCTGTTGAGACAGGGGCCAAGGCCCAGGGAGTGGATGCTTCACCCAGAGATGGTGAAGCAGATATGGAGAATCTTTGGGCAAACCCAGCTGGACTTCTTCACCTCTGTAGAGACAGCACAATGTCCCCTTTGGTTCTCTCTAGTTCAGACCTGAACTAGAGAGAACCAAATGGTACAGACCTGGCCGAGGCTTTGTCTGTACGCTTTCCCCCCGGTCGCTCTGCTTCCAGGAGTTCTGGAGAGAGTCCGCCAGGATGCGGTATCTATGCTATTAGTGGCCCCGTTCTGGCCCAAAGCGAGCATGGTTCTCGGACCTTGTGGCTCTCCTGGACCGCTCGCCTTGGGAGATCCCCTTGAGGAGGGGAGGGGATCTTCTATCTCAGGCAGGGGGAGCCATCGTGAACCCCCGCCCAGAGCTGTGGAGGCTATGGGTGTGGCCTCTAAGGGGGCAAAACTCATAGAATCAGGTCTCTTAACTGAGGTTGTTGAGACTCTCCTCCAATCCAAAGGAAACTGTATGCCCTGAAGTGGAAACTATTCACTTCCTGGTGCAGAGACCGCCAGCTGGACCCAGTCAACTGCACAGTTAACGCAGTCCTGGAGTTCCTGCAGGCACGGCTCTCTGCAGGGTTAGCCTACTCCACCATAAAGGTCTATGTGGCGGCAATATCGACCTTCCACGCCTCTGTTGGTGCTCATACAGTAGGTAGACACCCCCTGGTTACACATTTCCTCAGAGGTGCATTGAGGCTGAGGCCCCAGGTATGAACTCGTGTCCCACCATGGAACCTGGCTGTGGTACTAGAGGCCCTTTGTGCTCCACCTTTTGAGCCCATTTCTGATCATCTTCTGTCGGCCAAGACGACCTTCTTATTGGCCATCACCTCTCTGAGGAGAGTGGGTGACCTCCAAGCCCTTTCTGTGGCCCCTTCCTATTTAGAGTTTGCGCCCGGTTTGGCCAAAGCCTTTCTGTACCCGAGACCGAGTTATGTCTCTAAGGTCCCCTCTACCGTACTACGGCCAGTTGTACTGCAGGCCTTCTGGAGGACCCTTCCGGGAGAGCGACCAGCAGAAGCATACATCCACAGAGCTGCCCTGTGGAGGAAGTCTCACCAGCTCTTTGTCTGCTTTGGTTACCACAAGCGCGGTCTCCCCGCGACCAAGCAGACGTTGAGCAGGTGGATTACCGATGCTATTTTCATCGCCTATGAGTCCTCTGGTATTCCCCCACCTAAGGGGACCAAGCTGTGCAATTTCACACAGGAGGCTGGGGAACCTTCAGTCTGGTAAAGTGGGCATCTCGTTCCCATAGCGTTTCGCCGCAGCTCGAGTTCCTGAAAGGGAACGTTTTAGGTTACTTATGTAACCCAGGTTCCCTGAAGGGCATGAGATGCTGCGTCTCCGGCCACACCTCCAGTACCCCTACCTGCGCTCGCTTTATTCATACTCAAAGCTAACCCAAGTTGCGTTGCGAACATGCTTTTAAAGCTTACTGGTAGTAATTCACTCTGTCCGTGATCAATCACCCCGTAATTGAATGATTAGACAGGTGTTTCAGAGTGCATAAAAGCTAGAAGCGTTCCCAGCGTTTCGACGCAGCGTCTCGTTCCCTTCAGGGAACCTGGGTTACATAACCTAACATAACCTCAGTTACGTAACCTGAGACGTTTCTGTTTGATTCATTACTTCATACATCTTATTCCTTTGGTAACAGACAGTCTCCCCAATTCTAGAAACATCTTTAATTCTTTTTCAATTCAGTTTTATTTATATAGCGCTTTTTACAATGTTACATTGCTTCAAAGCAGCTTTACACAAAACACTAAGATAAATTTAAAAATCAAAAACATAAACTAAAAAAAAATTAAAATTCAGATATTCTACACAATATATGGTATTATTGCAAATATTATGTGCAATTCTTATTGGGCAAGAATATGAAAGATTTGCAATGACACCATAAAAAACAATACACAAAGCAAAATACATACACCTAATATACAATGTGAGAATGATTACATGTAAATGATTAATGTGAGACCACGATTGTATTGTTATATTTTGGGATCCATAATAACAATGTACAGAATTTTAAGATAAGTATATGTCAGCAGTCTCCTAGTAAGCAAGCCAACAGGGTGACAGTGGCAAGGAACCAAAACTCCAATGAACTATAGATGGAGAAAAAAACTATGGGAGAAACCAGGCTTAGCTGGAAGGGCCAGTTCTCCTCTAGCACATTAAATCTGCAATTTGTAACTTTCTTGGATATAAACGTAGTGCTGGTAGTAGCGATTTAAAATTTTATTAATTTAAAACTATTGGGTCTGATTTTGTCAAACACTAAGGAATGTTACAAGCAGTGGTGATGGCAGAATGTTACCCATTGCAGCCAAAACATCTCACTGCTGTGACAGAGCAGGGAAAAAATATGGAATTAAGCTAATCTAGGGGTTGGTAAGTATGTTAATAGTCCATTAAAGTCCACCATAGTCCCATTGATCTGTCACTGGTCATTCCATTCTGTCTCTGCCACCATCCAGCCCCGAAACAGCTGGCTACAGGACCCTGGGGAAATGAAAGACAGACAGACTTAGTGAAAGCCAGCACATCTGTTCTAATGGGAAGTGTCCCTGGTTCTGGTTGACCTAATTAATGCAGCCTAACAACCCTTTAAGAGATTTGAGTTATAAATCCATAGGACTATGTGTATGCTATGTTAAAGAGGTGAGTCTCCCTCTCGGACAACACTGGGTAGACTGTTTGGGCGCCAAATATGAAAAAGATCTACCACCCGCGCTTGATTTTGAGATTCATGGTATTATCAGCTGGCCAGAGTTTTCTGATTGCAGTGAATGTGAAGGACTGTAATAAGAGAGGAGCTTACTCAGGTACTAAGGAGCTAGACCATTCAGGGCCTTGTAGATGATTAACAGAATTTTATATGGTATTTATTAGGTAGCCAGTGCAGTCTTGACAGAACAAGGCTAATGTGGTTATACTTGTACGTTCTCATAAGGACTGTGGCTGCTGCTGTTACAGAGGAGGCTCCCGAATCGCCTCTCTCCGGCCACCAGAGTCACATCACCAGATTGTCAAATCACCATAGCACCTGTGCCTAGGTGAGTGAAATTCTTAGGAGCGTGCTCCAGACAGTGCAGAGACAATTTACATATAGACAGTACCTTTACATACCCACAAGGACAATTTACATATAGACAATACATTAACATAACTACAGATTGTACAGATTTTGGAATTATTGAAATCACAGTACCTTTACACACCTACCGAAACAATTTACATATAGACAATACTTTACATAACTACAGATTTGTACAGATCTTGGAATCATTGAACAATGTGTAATATACCAATGAGTAATATAATGAGTAATATACAATGGGTAATATACAATATAACAATGTGTAATATACACAACCATATATTCAGTGCATTCGGTGTACTATTGACATACTTCCATTTGGTAGTACAAGTACAGGTTGAGCTTATTTTACGTATWGGCAAGTTGAGCAGATTATGCATAGACAAAGTTTAAAGTGCAGTGCATGGCATGCCGTATAGTGGGTGTATGCTGTGGGATGTATTAGTTCTTATTGTTCATTAGCCTGATAGCCTGAGGGAAAAAGCTATCCCTCAGTCGGCTAGTGCGGGATCGGATGCTGCGGAGACGTCTTCCTGAGGGCAGCAGAGACAGCAGTCTATGGGACGGGTGGCTGGAGTCACTGATGATCCTCCAGGCTTTCTTTATACACCGCCTGGTGTAGATGTCCTGGAGGGAGGGAAGCTCACCTCCAGCAATGTGGCAGGCAGTTCGCACAACCCTCTGCAGACCTTTGCGGTTGCCAGCGGTGCTGTTTCCGAAACCAGGCGGTGATGCAGCCAGTCAGGATGCGCTCCACAGTGCATGTGTAGAATTTTCTGAGGATACTTCCTTAGCCATCTCAGGAATAAGAGGCGTTGGTGCGTCTTCTTCAGCACAGCGTCTGTGTGAGTGGACCATGTGAGATCCTCACTGATGTAAACGCAGAGGAACTTAAAGCTGTTAACTCGCTCCACAGGCGTCTTGTTGATGGGAGTGTGTTCTCTGCTCTGTCTCCTGAAATCCACCACCAGCTCCTTGGTCTTATCGATGTTAAATGAAAGGTGGTTCTCCTGACACCATTTAGTCAGGATGCTCACCTCCTCTCTGTAGGCCATCTCATCGTTGTCAGTGATCAGGCCTATCACCGTTGTATCGTCAGCAAATTTGACGATGACGTTGGAGCTGTGTGTGGCTACACAGTCATGTGTGTACAGAGCGTACAGGAGTGGACTGAGAATGCAGCCCTGAGGGGCACCAGTGTTGAGGGTCAGCAGGGATGAGGTATTTTTGCCCATTCTGACCACCTGACTTCTGCCTTGTCAGGAAGTCCAGGATCCAGCTGCACAGAGATCTGTGTAGTCCTAGAGTCTGGAGCTTTGCGACAAGTGTGGCAGGCACTATGGTATTAAATATCGAGCTGTAGTCCACAAACAGCATTTTCACATAGGTGTTTTTATTTTCCAGGTGGGAGAGAGCAGTGTGTAGGGTGAAGGCAATAGCATCGTCTGTTGAACGGTTGCTACGATAAGCAAACTGAAGCGGATCCAGAGAGGCGGGCAGCACAGAGGAGATGTGGTCTCTGATGAGTCTCTCAAAACACTTGCTGAAGATAGGTGTCAGAGCAACGGGCCTACAGTCATTCAAGCATGTGATTTTGTTTTTCTTTGGTATGGGCACAATGGTGGATTTCTTTAAAGCATGAGGGAACAACAGACAGAGAGAGGGAGAGGTTGTAAATGTCTGTAAAGACTCCAGCTAGTTGGAATGCGCATGCTCGGAGCACACGGCCTGGGATGCCATCAGGACCCACAGCTTTGCAGATATTCACCCGTCGAAAATATCGGGTTACATCCGCGACGGAGACGGAGAGTGTGCTCGTCTCTTCTGCAGCAGCCGCGGGAGCGCTCTCTGTGTGGGCGGTGTTGTGAGCCTCGAAGCGAGCATTAAACGTTGTTGATGCTCTGCCACATGCCTCTTGTTTTATTGTTGTTAAAATGTTCTTCAACTTTGTGTTTATATTGACGCTTAGCAGTTTTTATTGATTTCCTGAGATCGTAACTGGCTTGTTTGCGATCGTCGTGGTTTCTGGATTTAAAAGCAGATGCTCGCGCTGACAAGGCTGCTCGCACATCGCTGTTAATCCACGTTTTTTGGTTGGGGTCGCAGATTGTTTTTGTCGGCACTACGTCTTCTATACACTTCCTGATTAAACACATTACCGTGTCTGAGTACGCCTCTATGTCGTCATCAGACGCTGCCTGGAACATGTCCCAGTCCACGTGATCAAAACAGTCCTGTAGTATAGCGTCCGATTGGTCCGACCAGCACTGGATTGTCCTGAGGACGGGTGCTTCCTGTTTCAGTTTCTGCCTGTAAGCAGGCAGGAGCAGCACGGAAGAGTGATCCGATTTGCCAAAAGGAGGGCGGGGGAGGGATTTGTATGTGTCCCGGAAAGGAGAGTAGCAGTGGTCTAGTGCACGATTACCACGCGTGTTGATGTGTTGAAAGTATTTTGGAGCTATTGTTCTGAACTTGGCTTTGTTAAAGTCCCCCGTAACAATAAACGCCGCTTCTGGGTGCGCGGTTTCCTGCTCGCTTATATTCCTATACAGTTCTTTGAGTGCCTGGTTTGTGTTGGCTTAAGGGGGAATGTAAACAGCTGTGATTACAATCGCTGTGAATTCCCTCAGCAGCCAGAATGGTCTACACAGAAGCATGTGAAATTCCAGGTCCGGGGAGCAGAATGATTTAATGGAGTGTAGGTTCCTTTCATCACACCACGAGTTGTTAATAAAGAAACAAACGCCAAGTCTGGAATAACTGCAGACATCCGTTTCTGTGAGGCAAATAATGCAGCAGTCCCTTGTTTCTCGTTGATATGAGATGCGTGCCCGCAGTTCACAGAGTTTGTTTTCCAGCGACAGAAAATAGGCCAGTAAAATGGTTGGGAGTGGAGGTCGGAGGGGACGGCGTCTGAGTCTGACAAGGACGCCGGCTCTTTTCCCCCTTTTTCGGCAGCGTTTTCTCAGTCGCGGCCGTGCGGCCCAGACAAAGGGCTCTGACACGTTGTCTGTAGACCCGGCGTTCAAGAACTCAAAGTCCGGTTTGCATTGCACGACAAAGGAACCGATGTTTAACAGCGTGTGTCTGTCATATACAGTTATACTAACAACATCCAATACATAAAAAACAGCAAAATAACAACAAAAACAAACTGCAGAGTTTGCACGGAGCTCGCAACACGGCTGCCATGTTCGGCGCCATCTTTGTCTGATTCTTGTTCGTTTTGTTTACTGCCTGTAGGACTATTCCAATAAAAGCTGCAAATAGATAGCGCCTCTCCTGCATCGTTACAGCTGCATTTTGGACTATTTGGAGTTGTTGAATTAAACCTGCAGTATAGCCACCTAATAAGGCATTGCAATAATCAAGTCTGGATGTCATTAATTTATGAATTCATTTTTCTGTGTTTGACATAGAGAGCATGTGTCATAGTTTTATATATTTTAAGGTAAAAATGCAGTTTTACAGATATTGGAAATGTGGTTTTCAAAAGACAAATTGCTATCAAAAGGGACAACCAGATTCTTAGCTGATGTAGCAGGCTTTATAGAGTATCTATCAAGGCTAAAACAGTATTCCAGGTTGCTCTGTGTGGAAGATTTTGGTCCAATAATTAAAACTGTTTTGTCTGAATTTAGTAGTAGAAAGTTGCTAGTCATCCAGGTTTTAATATCGACTTTACATTCTGTTAGTTTGATGAAGTTATTTGTGTCATTCAGCCTTGAAGAAATATACAGCTGGGTATCATCAGCATAACAATGAAAATTAACGCCATGACTCCTAATAATTTATAAAGCTTTTCATTAATTTATTCTTTGTGTTGACTTCCTACATCCCTAGACGCTAATTTTGACAATAACAACTTAAGAAGTTGTATCACCCTCTCAATGTAATAAAGCCTGTCTATAATTTCCGTAACTGACCAGAAAGAGTGAAACTAACTTTCAGTCTAGATGATACATGTTTCATGTGAATCTGGTATATACCCTAAGAGAATTTTTAAAAAAGTATGTTTTCAATGAAATTTTAAGTGGCAGACAGGAAGCATGGCTAAATTTGCTTGTTGGTGTGTCAGTGAGAGAGTTCGTTCCAACTGGCTGTTTCAGTGTATATTTTTGTACACGAAACTAAATAGTTATATTTACATGAGCATAATATCCACAACATGTTTATATTTGACATATATTATACTCTACTCATGTATTTCTGAATATTAATATATAATATTACTTCAAGTCCTACTTATATAATGCTTATATTATACTCCTTATATCAGAAGAAGCTTTATAAATCGTGAATAGTGAGAGAGGTTGATGTGATAATGATAATTACTATCCCCATAAGTATTTTCTTCACACCAAATCTCATCAAATCTCTTATACCTCTGTCATATAAAATTGTATCTAATTTCTAAGCACCATGTAAGCTGTAATGGCATATTTTGGAACAGCATATCATGCCTAATATGATACCTATCATGTTAATAACAAATGTCACATAGTACTCAAAAGTACGTACTGTTTTAGAAGGCAGTCTGAATACATTACCCTCTTATAGGCCACTAAGAGATGTACGAGCCTTCGCACGTAATGACTATATTCTAATGCACATCCATTTATTCAAATAGTCCAAATGTGATAGTTTTCATCAGTTTAGTCAATTTTGTATTCATAAACCAACTATAAACCTAGTATCCCTAATTAGTTTTATTATTATACATCTCATAATGAACAATACAAATTTGCAATAATACCACGTATTCTGTTTTCCGTATTGGACATATTGTCACGGAACTGTAGGGTTGAAAATTAAATGGAATTTACAACCCCTTTATCTTGCCTAAAATGACCCTCTTCTGAACCCACAGTTGAACTGATAGCAATCAAAGGCTATTGGC
>JAZGTK010003356.1:0-27688 GCA_036877625.1 Ambastaia sidthimunki | reverse complement strand
GAGGTTCCTGGTGAGTTTGAATCCCTGCAGGGGAGAAGTTCCCTGCAGGGTTTTCTTTACAGGGCACCGGTCTATTCACTCCAAAAATGTCAGAGACCAGTCTCGAGAGACTGGATCCCTTAAGAGACCATCTGGCAGCCTGGGAAAGGCTACCACACAGGTCTCAATGGGTCCTGCGCACAGTAGAACTAGGCTACAGAATTCAATTCTATCACCGTCCGCCTACTTTCGGCGGGGTTCTCTCTACATTAGTGGATCCAGCGCAGGCTCTGGTTATGGAGCAAGAAGTACAAACTCTCCTGAGGAAGGAGGCAATCAAGGTGGTCCCTCCTAAGCAGAAAGAGTTAGGGCTCTATAGCCGTTACTTCATTGTTAACAAAAAGCATGGAGGTTTGCGTCCTATTTTAGATCTGCGTCTCCTGAACTGCTCAGTCATGAGACTGAAGTTCAAGATGCTTACTGTGAAACAGATCGTGTCCTAAATCAGGTTCTTCCTTTCGGCCTAGCACTCTCACCCCATGCTCTCACAAAAAGTTGTGGATGCAGCGCTGCGACACCAGGGCATCCGCATACTCAATTATATTGACGATTGGTTGATATTAGCTTACTCAGAGCGGGTGGAAGTTCGGCATCGAGATGTCGTTCTAAACCACATGAAGCAGTTGGGGTTTAGACTGAACACAGAGAAAAGTGTGCTTTCTCCAGCGCAGAGAACTACTTATCTGGGTGTAGTTTGGGATTCGACCACAATGCGGGCACATCTGTCTCCTGCTCTAGTAGTTTCGATCCTCAGTGCAGTTACGAGAGTCAAAAAAGGCCAGTCACTCACTGTGAAACAGTTTAACAACTGCTAGGTCTCATAGCAGCTGCGTCCAATGTGATTCCATTCAGCCTGCTGCACATAAGGCTCTTACAGTGGTGGCTAAAAACCAAGGGGTTTTCCTCGAGGGGAAATCCTTCCGCAAAATCAAGGTCACGTGGCGCTGCCTTCGGGCCTTAGATACATGGAAGAAACCTTGGTTCCTCACTCAGGGCCCGGTACTGGGAGCTCCTTGCCGCCGTGTCTCACTTGCAACAGATGCATCCCTCACCGGTTAGGGGGCGGTCATGAGTGGAGAGCTGTGGAGAGGTCGCCACCTTTCCTGGCACATAAATTGTCTGGAGATGTTAGCATTATTCTATGCTCTCAGGCATTTTCCTCCCAGATCTGAGAAGACAGCATGCGTTAGTTCGCACCGATAACACATCTGTGGTATCCTACAACAATTATCAAGGAGGTCTGCGCTCGCGCCCTCTTTACAAGTTGGTGCACCAGATCCTTGTGTGGTTCCAGGGAAAGCTCCTCTCGCTGAGAGCGGCTTATATCCCTGGGCATCTCGATGTAGGAGCAGACGTCCTGTCGAGGCAGGGGCTGAGGTCGAGGCCGGGCATGCTTCACCCAGAGGTGGTGAAGCAGATATGGAGAATCTTTGGGCAAGCCAAAGGGGACCTCTTCGCCTCTCGAGAGACTGCGCAATGTCCGCTTTGGTTCTCTTTAGCTCATCCAGCTCCTCTGGGACTGGATGCCTTGGTACAGACTTGGCCAAGGCTTCGTCTGTACGCCTTCCCCCGATCGCTCTGCTCCCGGGAGTTCTGGAGAGAGTCCGCCAGGACGCTGTATCTGTGCTCTTAGTGGCCCCGTTCTAGCCAAACCAAGCCTGGTTCTTGGATCTCATGGCTCTCCTGGACTGCTCGCCTGGGGAGATCCCCTTCAGGGGGGACCATTGTGCACCCCTGCCCAGAGCTGTGAGGCGGTGGGTATGGCCCCTGAGGGGGCACAACTCGTAGCCTTTGGTCTCTCAACTGAGGTTGTTGAGACCATCCTCTATTCCAGAGCTCCCTCCATGAGGAAGCTGTATGCCCTGAAGTGGAAACCTTTCACTTCTTGGTGTGGAGACCGCCAGCTGGACCCAAACTGCGCCATTAACACAGTTCTGGAGTTCTTGCAGGCAAGTTTCTCTGCAAGGCTAGCTCACTCCACCATGAAGGTCTTGTGACGGCTATAACGGCTTACCACGCTTCGTTGGTGCGTTCCTTCCAGGAGAACGACCAGCAGAAGCTTAACTGTGTGTGTTAAGTGCGAGCATTGGACACATACTTCCACAGAGTTATCCTGTGGAGGAAAACTGATTGGTCCTCATAGCGCGGTCTCCTCGTGACCAAGCAAACCGTAAGTCGCTGGATTACTGATGCTACTCGCATCTCTTTTGAGTTCGCTGGTATTCCCCCAACTAAGGGGACCAAGGCTCACTCTACGAGGTACGGCGGCCTCTAAGGCCTTTTATGCTGGTGTCCCAATTCAGGATATCTGCAACGCTGCGGGATGGTCTACTCCCTTAACCTTTGTGAGGCACTATGGCCTCGATATCCGAGCCACTCTTGGCTCTTCTGTCCTCATGCCTTGACTGTGCAATTTCACACAGGAGGCAAGGGAACCTTCAGTCTGGTGAAGTGGGCATCTCGTTCCCAAAGCGTTTCGACGCAGCTCGAGTTCCTGAAAGGGAACGTCTTAGGTTACGTATGTAACCCAGGTTCCCTAAAGGGAATGAGACGCTGCGTCTCCGGCCATACTTCCGTTACCCCTGCCTGCGCTTGCTTCATTCCTTTTCGAAGCTGCCGGTTGGCTCAGCGAATGTGCTTTTAAGCTTCCTGGTCGTGACATCACCCCGTCTGTGACGTATCGCCCCCCGATTGGATGGATTTTACATGTGATTCAGAGGAACCTGGGTTACATACGTAACCTAAGACGTTCCCATGTGTGCTGGGCAAAAGGCTGTTTTCCTTCATTAGTCACTCCAACTCATCCATTAAAATAATTAGCATTTTAATTCAGATTTACATTTTGTAAAGAAAATATATATATATATATATATAGGCACAATTTACTGTATGTGGATTATTTTCTTTTTTAAGATAATGAGAAACACAACATTATTTTGTATTTTTGGAATGTGTTTAGCTATTTTAATAAATTTACCAATGTGGTATAAATCTTAATAATCCATTTAACCTTAGTCTAAATAAATGCAGTGTTTCATATATGTTCCCTAAGACTTAAAGACAACAATAAATTACATTTACATAACAGGGCATAATTTTATCAATTAGAACATCATTGGATTGTGGAAACGTTTGGTTTTTATCATTTTTGTTAATTTAACAAACCATGTATAACGTTTGCATGGCCTTGGTTACATCAGCAACAAAAATTTCAGGAAAGTTATTCAATTACAGTTAAATTTTTTAGATTTACATGCATTGAGAAATCGTTTGAAGTAAAACCAGGAGCAGAAAACACAGGCAAGTACATACAGTTAAGTTTTTATATTGTCTTAATATTATAGCATGTGAATTAGCATATGCAGTTTGCATTTATAGCAGGAAGGGGTTGTGAAGTTGGAGTGTTTGTGTGGCAGTGTGGTGAGTGCTGCTCTTTGCCCATGGTAAGAGCTGTTCTGTTCAGCTCTAAATAGGTGGATTCTCATCCACAGCTCTGTCAGCGCACAGTATCTTTGTTTTCATCTTTTTTTATTATGCATTACAAAAGGTTTCCATGGGAACTAAATGGATATTGGAAAAAAGTAGTTAAGACCTGGCACAGACTGTGATGTGGCGATGGCCAGGGGCTGTGCTTTGCTTTTAATGGAAAGAAAGCTTGGAATGAATGTTGGTCCAGATGATTGCTACATGCATAATGAACTACAACAACCTGCTATAGATCACACACTAGCCTGTTGATTTAATTTTAACCCAAACTTATACAATTATTTTCAGCAAAACTATCAACAACATTCCTCCAAATTGCCTGATCTTAGCAGTTAGGCAAATCCCAGTTCACCTTATATTCAATCTCAAATCAAAATAACTGTAAGGTTCTAGACAGGCTTTTCTTCATGCAATATTTGGTAATTTTGGTTTAACAAATGTTTATTTCTGCAGTAAAATTGGAGGTAAACATTTTTGTTTTATTCCTCTGAAATCAAAGTACTGTTTCTTGTTCTGCTATAATTGCTCATAATCTCTCAGTGTTGCTGAATTGATTGTTGTTCTGGACAGTATGTTTGATTAGCAGTGATGGCATGGAGGCAATAATAAAGGTTTAAATATAATAGGCTTAAAAACATAAGTAAAACCACCTACAGCAATACAAAATATTATATGAGTTTTTTCACAAATTGGTGGCGCTGTCACCAAAATATTATTAGACAGTCAGGATGTGTTCACAAAGACACGTGCAATGTTTTATGTCAATACAGCAGAGTGTTGTTGAGACACAGCTTCAGATCCTTTTTGGCATCTTACCATCAAATATCTAGTTATAAAAAGTAGCTTTTCAAAAAATATGAAAAGTTATAAACAAAACTGTTACAAAACTGTGTATGCACCTTCAGATAATGACACATTTTAATGGCAATATCATATATTTCCATCAAATCATGGAAATATACAGCCTCATATCCATGTTTATGCGTTCGCCGTCAAATTTACAGATGCGCTATACAAGAACAGTAAGGGGTATCGATAGGAGAATTCATAACATTTTGTTAGGTGTCTAGACAATCAGACAATCAACCTAACAGAAGTTCAAAAATTAGGTTTCTAAAAAAAATTTAAAATGGCGGGAAAGTTTTTATGACAGAAAATTACGTCACATGTTGCATTGGAATAGCATGAGCCAAGTAGTCCAAAAAATAATGGAAAAAGAATAGTTTTTAGGACTTACGGGTCAAAAGTTATGACCACAAACATATGTGAAAATGTGAACTTTTGGTGCCTCTAGACGGTTTAAGATAGAGACACCAAATTTGGTACAGTACTATGTAAGGCTGTCCTCTCCCTGTTTCACACCTTTTCTATGTACGGTTCTATGGGCTTCCATACACGCAATAGTGGAGTAAATGAAAGAATAATAAGAACACTAACGAATACAATAGGATACTAACGGATACTAAACAGTTATTAATTACTTATTAATTAATTAGGGGATGTTTCAACTTTGCTGTGATTGGCTCATTACCCTGTCATTCTGTTAAGTGGATAGTGAAAATTTAAAATTCTTCCATTCAAACAACACTGGTACCCACTGACTTCCATTATATGGACAATAATTTTCTTAGGTTACCTATGTAGCCAGGTTCCCTGAGATAAAGAACAAGACACTGCATCGCTTTGCTACACCTCAGTCTTGCCTGCACAGCCTTTCTTCAGACTTGAATCTGATGACGTTTTTGCAGGTGCCTTTTAAAGGCTTTGTGGCACGCAATGCTATGTCACATGACCTTGACCTGCCTATAAATAGGCCTGACTTTACACGTGTACAGACTCAGGCATGCCTGAGACGCATTCCTCTTAGCCTGGCGTAGCATCGAGTTCCCTCGAAAGGGAACCGCTGAGACATTCCTTTAAATATCTTCTTTCGTATTTCATAGAAGAAATAAAGTTATGCAGGTTTGAAATGACATGAGGATCAGTAATATAATGAAAAAAAAATTCATTAGGAAATAAAAATTTTAAATTTTTATTGAAAATGCCCGCTTCTAATGCTCAGGTCTTCTAATCACTCTGAATAAGTCAGATTGGTAAATGAATTACCAACATTAATAATTACCTAATTACCAAGTTAACACTAGCTTAGACAATGCTAAGTTTAATAAACTTCAATGACAAACTGTTCTGTGAGTGACCTATTATTTTGTGACAGCTCATAATAAAACATGCTTGTTACTGTGCTATTTCATTAGATATTTAAACATTTAAAAAAACATGAACTTCATAAGTTTTACTAATGGTGATTATTGACATTAATATATACATGACAAATGACAGTTTTGGATGCATGTTGATAGTGTATGGTGAAAGGAATTCCATTTAATCCAGAAACTGCAATATTAAATGAAACTTTAAATGAGTTTAAATGACATTATTGCTTCCTAATTTCAGTTTTCCACCACAGGTCACAGCTTGAAGATAACAATGAGGCATAGTAGCAAATCCACATCACACATTATTGTCTGTGATGTAAATACTTACCATTGTAACTGGTGTGATTGGTGAGTGTTCAATAGCGTGGGTGTGTTTCCTGTGCCACAGCATTGCAGTTCTCAGCTGTATTTACTCTATTTACATCAACACACAAACCTACAAACCTTTCTTTTGCTTTCTGTTCAGCTGTGTACATGCCAGTGCAGGGCATTCAGGTGAAAGAACGCTAACTGCCAAAAATAATAGGATGCTTTTCATTACACATTGTGCCATAATGTTACCGTTGATATTTCAAAGTTCTCCATTTACAAACCATTTATTAAACAGAATTAAAATGTTTTATCAATTTTTGGTAGTAAAATGTGCTTCATGAGGTATTATCCAAATGTTTTAAAGTGTTTTTTCAAGTTACAAAAACATTGTTGTATTACAGAATAAACCTAAATACATTGTGTTTCACCAATTAACGTAATGATCAGAAAATATCAAATCAGCTCCTCAAGGTAAAATCTGCACAGACTGAGTGTGAAAATGTATATTGCATTCATATGTTTATCTATTATATGTCAAACAGTTGTAGATTCAGTAGATTTAAAAACATATTACCTTTCAGTAAGTCAGTGATTGTTACTCTAAAACATTACTCTTTTTTTTCATATTTTGTCCTTTGACTCCTTCTGTACCTACAGCTGAAAAGCTTGAGTCATGTTTCTAATTTTAGTCCATCTTCTGACTTCCCTTATGCCATATTGAACAGAATAAAGACACAGAATGTGTTTAGACTTTAAAAAAGTGAGACCTTTCTTCTGAAGTAGTCGAATACACAGTCTTCAGTAAAACTTCAACATTGAATAATTGATCAGGTACTACCAGCTCCTCCTCCTGTTCATACCAATTCAAATAAAAGCATCTCCTATGTATAAAAATAAAAGTATTAAAATATGTTTGGCAATAATAGTCCATAAAACTGAAATTTTAATTTTTTTTTTTTAAGTCTGTTCTCATTTTGTGTTGTTCTGTGTTGTCCTATGTAGCACCTTGGTCCTGGAGAAACGTTGTTTCGTTTCCCTATGTACTTGAATATGGCTGAAATGACAATAAACTCCACTTTGACTAAAAAAAATTGCCTCTATATTGCCATCTCTGTCCATAACATAAAATTGCAATCTTACTTGCAGTTAATTTCTTAACCTAGAACAAAGAAAGAGGTGCTTTATTGCCAAGTATGTTTATACAACAAATTTTCTCTTGGTTACAAAAGCTTCCAGTGCAGTGCAGGATTAAAATAAGGAAAACAATAAAGTTTTATAATACAATAGTCCAGCGGTAGAAGTAATTTTGTGAATGTACAAAAAAGTCATTTCACAGATATTATTTACAACATGGATGACAAGTTTAAAATTTAAACAACTGCTGTTAGAACAAGCAGCAAGTGTTCCACCCTTCCAGCACTTTCTAGCATCTTTCTGTTTACATGCGTGACATAACCCCCAGTCAAACTGACAACTATCCATGAAATTGTACCCAACAGCTCAAATTATATATCTTTATTATAAAATTCTCCCATCAGAATTCTGATCTGACATGTACCTGCTCAACGATTTTTGTTATTTTTATCGAAAACATAACAGATTGCAGAATGCCATAGAGTATTATGTAAATACTATGCAATTAAACATGCAGCTGTTTTCCATTCTAAGAAGAACATGTACAAAGCTCTACATTAGATCCCAGGGCTGAAGGTGTGACTGGTTAACATGGTCCAAGGATGTTGCAAGAAAACCACCTGATTTTAATAAACATGTTTCTCTAAGGCTGCTTTATATTCTGACATTTATTTTACAAGCAACATACTGTTAATTTGTGACTTAACAGTCGTTTTTAAGTGACTTAAGTAGTCGTTTTATCAGTCTCTTGTTTTTGGAGGGATCTTTGAAACATTCATCAGTGAAGGGCTTGGGACTGTGTGAATTCTTGTAGCAACACATGCCACTGGCTTCAAAATCCAGGTTGTGAAATTGACTGATCATGAGCAAATACGGTTGATTTTACATTGTACATTTCCATGGAGTTCTGCCCCAGCTCAGCAACTGCCATTAAGATGAATAGACCTGCTAATGGAAACTGTTATACAAGTACTGTATTATATATCTTCTTGATTAAAATTCTTCACAGCATACATGAAAAACACAAATCTGTTTCAGGCTATTATGAGCTCCCCAAAACTGGTTGTATACCATAATTATAATCAAATGTATATGATTTACATGTGGCAAACACTTTTGTCTAGACCAGGGGTGGGCAACTTTGATAATGACGAGGGCCAGTTTTGTACTTTAAACCAAGGGGCCAGATTACTAATTTACACTCACATATTTTGCATCATCTTCCTCAATATTTTATTTTATTGAAGGAGCTCAGTGTACAATTAGTACAATGTGTGTGTGTGTGTGTGTGTTTGTGTCAATGGATCCAATTAAAAGTAATTAAATGTGTATGTGTGTGTGTGTGTGTGTGTGTGTGTGTGTGTGTGTGTGTGTGTTTTAAAAATGTTAACTATAAAACTGCAATTATGCTAATTTAAATGGTGAACTTCGTCCACAAGCAAATGCACTGAATATACACAAAACAAACGTACAAAGGTCCTATCTTACAGAACATTTTCAACATAACCTGAAATAAAGTGCTTAACAAAAACATGTTATTACCAAAATCCACATATTACTACTAAAGATATCTCTGACTGAATATAAGAATATAACCATTCAGTGCTAAAAATCCATAGCATGCTACCCCCCAAACACATGCATTTACCTTTCAGTTCAGAGAACATTCACAGTTCACACTATTAAAAAGACATCTCAATGAGAAACTTGTGGCCTGTCCTGTTGGTGAACAATTGATACTCGGTAAAAAGATCTGCTTCCCATTTCGACTGGAAAACACGACTTTCGTAGTCAATTTTTCTTTTCTTTTTGCTCATTTTTGTGATCGTTCAAATTAGTGAGCTCATCCTACTACGCTGTAATTATGGTGATAACAGTGATCGACGGGAACGATAGCGACCTCTCCGTATACCCCTCCGTATACGGCCCGCCAGTTGCCCATCCCTGGTCTAGAGCAATCATCTCTGCAGTCAGACTATACTTCTGACTACAATGAGTATATGCATTCCCTGGGATTTGAACTCATGACCTATAAAAGTTACAAATGCTGTGCTCTACCAGTTGAACTACAGGAAAATACATGTGCTACATGTTGCTTGCAAAACCCACAGGGTCTAAGTGCTAAAGCAACCCAGCCAAACCTTGAGCCCACAGCAGCCATGTGTCTTCCCAGGAGCTATGCAGCTCAGCAGTTTGCTGTATGTTTGGTTAACAATGGCAGACCGCTCATTTCCTTCTAATCCAATCATCTTTGCATACACCATTTTTATGCAAGTTCTGTTTTGGAATTGCACTTTGCTGCTATAATACATGTATAGTGATTTATGGTGTTGTGATATAACTGGAAATGGGTGGACTGCACAGGTTTGGTGTTCACCCAAACACGGTTTCTACGTCTATTTGGATGTGGTCAACCATTGTGTTAACAAGACAATGACCCTTATATAAACTCAGGAGGCCATGTGACAGGTTGAATCGCTTTAAATTAAATTGCCCTGGGCATGTGTCAACATAGACCTGAATCAAGCATACTGGTCACTGAGTATACAGATGACATAATTATGCAGTTTTCAAAGCAGTTAAGCCCCTAAAAACCCACATTAAATGCTCGAAGTGAGAAAAAGAATAAAGTTAAAATTACTTAGTCATACTTTCTTATATATTCTCTGTGTTCAACAAATAAGAGTTTCACTCCTCACTGAACACACCATTAATCTATAGCAGACATGAACATTTCCCTACAGCTTAGTTAGCAACACAATACTGCAGTTCAGAAAGCTTCAGATTTTCTGATGACTTCTTGAGATTCGCTTTTTAAAATCTACCATCATTATTCACAGTCAGTAAATAAAATGCAAATAAAAACACAGCTGATTGTGTGAACACTAAATGTGTTAGAACTGAGCTGAGGTACAAAACACACACACACGTGTGAATCTTTATCCAGCACTGAACCTGCAGCTGACAGAACACTAACCACCCCAGTCATCCTCAAGAGGGTCTTTCAGAAAACCCCTGCCCCTGCAAAATAGGTGCTTCCTCAGTCAATATCGCATTTAATGCTTGTTAACGCAATATCCTAGTTCTAAAAATGTAACAGGACCTGATACGAATGGTGAAGCCATTAGATGATATTGTTATTGGCTATACTAAACATATTTCGATTAAAAAAACTGATTTCTATGTAATTCAGTTTTTCACATTTTTGTCTGATTTGCCACACACGCACTGAATTTCAATGCGGATCTTCAGCAGCATCTTCTGATCACGCGATTCTTCACGTTTTGAAAACTTATCAGCGCTGTCCTACAAACATGTCAATCAGACAACAATAAGTGCAGCCTGTCAGTAAAAGAAACCCAAACAAAAATCATAGACCGCCATCATAGACCGTCTCTCGCTATGGATTCTATTGATCTTTTCTGAGGTTAAACATGTTGAACTAGTAGCAGCTTGAATCTTACCTGTATCTGAAGCGTTTGTATGCATCAGCTGGTTTCAGGCAGTCATGCCCTCCTATTTGGGCAGCTCGACAGTTGCACAGGTGGGGGTTCACAGAGAGCTTGCAGTGAGCCGTCTGCAGAAGCTTTTAACGGCTTGCCCGTTCAGCAGGTCATTGTAGCTGCCCTGGTGTCTTCTGAAGCAGACAGGGGGATGGGCGGCCGCGGGAACCTTTCACATGTTCGGCGGATCCCCGCAGTGTACGCGCACTCTTAACTGCTAAAGCAAACTTTCCCCTCTATTCTCCACCTTGCGGGGTTTGCATGCGTTTCCTTTGCTTTTGTGAGATCCGGTATGTGTGGCTGCGACGCAGAGACGGATAAAGCGCAGATGCAGGAGAGGAGAGAGAGGCAAGAGAGACAGACAGAGAGAGAGAGAGAGAGAGAGAGAGAGGAAGGGTGCAAAAGAGAGACGCTTCATTTATTGGCATAAATCAAGAGAAGAGAGGAGGGTCTTTAAGAGATTACATGTCAGTCATGTCCACATGTGGCATTGTGCGCGTTTGTATCCCAAGAGGGGCTCTGTGGACATTGTAGGTTTGTGGGTATACGTGGGCTTTGATGTAATTGTATTCTGGGCTTCCCTGTCTGCCCTTGTGCTGTGATACTGTTTCTACTAACACAATTCGTGTAGTCGCCAATAACGGACAATCAATCACACGCATGTGCGGAATGCACTAACGCTGTCTGCATCTCCCCCGGTGAAAATGTACATGGGATATATGCAAAGGATCCTGCCCGCTTTTCTTTTAAAACCTCCCAGGAGAAGAGTCCTTTCACAAAAATAAAAATGCTGGGTTGTTAATCAAATAGTTCCGCAGTTCCGCAAGTCGCAGGCCAGCCAGGATAGTTGAGTAATGTTGGTAAGCAGTAATGAATGAGTGAGGTGAACCGCTGGCTGAAACCAATATTCCTTATGATGTAACACTTATAGTAGACTATTCATTGGGAGAAATGTAGGGTGGATTTTTTTCACACAGATTGATTGGATCAAATATAGGTAGAATGTTTTGAGGAGCATGTTAAATGTCAAGTTTACACTGGGGGTGTTTTGATGTATCCAATGGAAATGTTTCTTTTAAAAATGACTTATCTTTAAAAAATTCTTAAAATATAATTGTTAATATTGTATAATTGTTATTTGGCTGTTTAACATTAATTAATTATTCCTACATTAGCATAAGCTAAAAAGAAAAGTGGTTTCAAGAAAAGTGGTTTCAGTTATATTTTGATTTTTATAATTTGCGCAGATGAATCATTGACAATTAAGGTAATATACTAATGAGGTAAACGGGCGATTTTTGTGTTGGCTTCAAATTTACAAGAAAATTGAAGAGTAAAACCAAGGGTTTTAATGTTGAAGGCTTATGGGAATGTGTACAGAAGAGACGAGACCGTGAGGAACAAACGCAAGACAACAGAAATTTACAGAGAGCATGTAAATGAAACCTCCCTGTTAGTCAGCCCTTTGAACTGGGCCGAGTTGTTGCCAGAGAAATACTTCCAGAGCAGTTCATAATTTCACAGGCTAATAGTGTAGACACCTGTGTTTATAAAATAAAAATGAGGAATTGAAAGTTCTGCATGAGTTGTTTTAATTTTGATTTTCAGATTTGGCTGATGATGGCTTTTGATGATGATGGTTTTTCTTTCAAATTGTATGTACTGTCATTTTTGTACTGTACATTAGTCTTGTATGTGACTGGTTGTGAGACATAATTTCCTTTCCATGGGCAATATTGTATACCATTCCTTTTTTCATTTAACTATTACTGACAAATAAATTGCTCATTGCCAGTTACATATTTTCTTAAAAGAGGATCTTGAACACAGTTGTTGATAAATGAATGCAAGTTTACTTGTTCCTTGTGTTTTCAGAGCAACACTGTCCATCAGATGTAAAAATGCTTAAGATTTTTATTATATATTGGGATTTGGAAATTTCTTGAGAGAGATTTGATCTTGCATCACTCGCATGAGCACCTGCTCCAGCTAACTCTGATGTATAGACGTATCTCTTGGAAATCTCGCCCATAAGACCCAAATTAATTCTCCCTTCCTTGTGTAACTGAGCATTGTTGTCAATGCAGCAGTTGCCTCAGCACGCAGGACATACGTGTTTATGTTCAGGTCAAGAGCCAAAACATGCTCAATGCTCAAAAATCAGGCCATATTAATTACAAAGAATAGCTGATACATCCAAGTATAAATAGACCTGCAAGTTAAAAAAGCAAGACATGGCATTGAGAGAACCAAAATATTTTATTTAAGATGTGAACGATTATGTGAGAGAAAACAACAGGAGTTCTTGTAACTATGCTATGAGTTCTTATCAAATACTTATTTAATGGCCAAGAGGCTGGTCAGGCTGTTCACCAGCTGTTAATGAGGGGAATAGGGGATAGTGCTAATGAGCAGAATCTGCTCTTCAGCAGATGTGACTCAACCCCCAACCTCATCCAACATGCTTTTCCAAAAAACCTTTTTTGCCCTTGTCGTCTGAAGTCCCCACCACTGTTCATTTTCTCACACTTCTGTGGAATAGGCCTACATTTGCCAGTGAGCCAGATCTAGAAGATTTTAGCTATGACTTCCTAATACCTCAGTCATGGAGAGCCTTCAACAATGTTTCAGTGACAAAGTTGGGAACCTGCACGTCTCCAAGGACTGCAGATCAGTTGCTCCTCCTCAACCATCATTAAGACCTTTAAAAGACTGGGCCTTATACAGCTCCAGCCCCTGGTTATAGATCATCTGGGATCACAGCAGTTTACATATTAGGTGTGGATGCATGCTTCACAAGAGCCTTCTGATCTGAAGAAGACCAGCACTCATATCATAAATGTGTTCCATGACCTTTACAGCAATCTCTTTTACAGACTTAGATGCAATCTCAAGGTAACATATGTCAATACCACCACAGTGTGCTTGTAACTATGGAAACAGATGGTCCTTTGCCTGGTGCCTGGGACCTCTGGTGGGGGGATTGGGAATCAGAATACAAAGAAATTTTGGTTCCTTTTTTAAAATAGTACATTTAATGCTTGTGATAAAATGTTAATCTGAACATCTGTTCATATATACATTCCTCACCTTCTTCTTCTATAATGTTCTTTATTAACTACCCAGAATGAAAATTTTCTTTCTTAACATGCTTCTCACATTTAACAGAAAGCCTAAAGTTTTCTGCCAAAATATATAATATATAATATAGTCTTTGTGCTGGTTAGCTATAATATGACTTAAATGCCCCTCTTTGGGTGACTAATTGATTGGTTTCGTCACTGACTACATAACCATCAAATACTGGCTCCATCAAACCGTTGTTTCAATGGCTTCCTTTCTACTGTCATGGGAATAGTGCTAAAAATAGCCTGCTAATTCCAGCCAGTCAAAGCTCCAGATAGCTGTGACACGTAAAAGAAATATGAACATGAACTCTGAAGTCTACAATGAAACCTGAGCTCTGAGATTTACTGTGCAATTCCACAATAACATTGTAAAACAGAATCATGTCATCTGTGCAAAAATAAACATATGTCCAGAGCTGCGTAAATAAACTGGATTCTAGCTGGATTTAAATAAACAAAAATAAAATTTGAAAATGTGCCAAAAAAAAGACTTTTTGAAAAAAAAAAAGACCCTCAAATCTCACAAATGTCTCCAATAGAGTTTCAGAGGAGATCTCAACAATGCCTCTGACTGAGCTCAGACTTCAATATTATTGAAGATTTCAATATGAACTCAAACTTTACTCATCAAATTTACCCAAATTTAAAATCTGAAAAAAATAAATAAATAAAAAACACTGAAAAGCATTTATGGGTCTATTTGTGGCAGACCCATGAACGAGAGCAACCAACATGAATTAGCTGTATATCAGCAACAGAACATCATAGAGACATGGGAACTCTTTTCTGTCTATTAGTTTTACCTTGCTAACTAGCTACACCTAACCACACCTAGCTAAGTCTAGCTACTCCCTAGCAACCATGTAATGAAATTAATAAGCCATATCACAGCATAAGAACACTGTAGAACACTAAAGTGTATCACCGGTTCCACAAAAATGTTAAACAGCATTGTGTTTAAAGCATTGATGATAATAATAACCTGAGTAAAAATAAGTACCTTGTGCAGCAAATCAGCATATTACAATGATATCTAAGGAATCATATTACAATTTTATTTTAAAATGTATTAAAATATGAAACATTTTTTTTTATTTGTAGCTAATAATTTTTAAAAAGTAACAATTATGTGCAAATAAAAAAATAATTATTGTGCAAAGTTAGCTACAGGACAACCCTCTTCCCCAACACCATGATTACACCATCCTCGTTAATTATTATTATTATTATTATTATTTACCACTGGTGAAATGATCATGGCCAATGATTATCTGTCCAAATATGCCAGAATGCTCTGGTTATAGGATTTCCTCACTAAATTACTGTATTATAAAGGAAGAGAAAAACAGCTGTTTTCATGTTTCCAGTTTAATGTTGGTATTCTAATGTTCAGTTAAGAAATTAGATGGCTATTTATTTTGTTATATGAGGTTTGACCTTTGACCTATATGACCTTTGCAAACAATATGCTTAAAGTATTACAATGATTCTTATGGTTTAATATAATTTTTTTTTACCTAAATTTATTTGTTAGTTTAGGTTTTTTTTTTTTTGAGGGGTATTCTGCTTGTTTTCATATTAGCATGTTACCTGCAGTGAATAATGTAAGATCTAACAAGTTCCCTATCGAGGGAACTCGACGCTGCGTCATGCTTGACGCTATGGGGAGAACACACTTTAGGCGCGCCCGAGTCTGAACACATGTAAAACCAAGCCTATTTATAGGTGTTAGCAGAGAAACACAGAACACGGAGGTAAGATGCAACAGCTGATTTATTGGGACAAGGCGGGAGTAAAAACAGGGGAGCAGAGAATCCAGGTGAGTGGGTGGTGATCGTTCTTTTTCCTTTTCGAAGAGATCCTGAGAGCAAAGGAACAAGGGGACGATGGAGTACAGGAACGGTGGAGATCACAGAGATTTCTTGGCGATGAGATGTGGGTAACTGAAACAAAAGGAGTCAGGTTAGTTCAACTAGTTAGGGTTGAGACCAGACAGTGAGTGAACGGAAGGAGTGCAAGGATATAGTGTTGTTGTTAATCGCTGACAGATGGAGGTGATTGATAATTGGGGGATTGGGATCTAGTGATTGCTGTGGCTGGTGATTGGGGTGGTGACTGTGCCTCCCTGACAATAGGCAAGTTCAAGTTCATGTGATGTAGAATTGCACATGTGACAGAGGGCTGTGTCACGATCGCGACAGTACTACATTTTACTCGCATACAATCCACTATCCCCATTTATCTGGTGTTTCCTATCCTTGGGTGCACACAAGCGTTAGGTTAATGTTACAGTTGCATACATAACGCACACATATCCACCCGATTACCGCATCCTACTTTAATATCTCACTTCTGACACCACTTGTGACGAGGCGTGATGGAAAACTGGTCACAAGAAAATTATGGCAGGGCCGCAATAGCACTTCCATGCAAAGGTGGTTTTTTTGACAGTTATTGACAGACGATCACGACAGCACTACATTTTACCCACATACAGTCCACTATCCCCATTTTTCTGGTGTTTCCTACTCTTAGGTGCACACAAGGGTTAGGTTAATGTTACAGTTGCATACATAATGCACACATGTCCACCCGATTACCGCATCCAACTTTAATATTACACAATAAACACACACCAACATCAGATAAGTTTATATGTAAATGTTTATTGAACTTATCTGCACATTATGTATTATGTTGTTCATTGTCTGTTTGTGTGGCGTCGCAGTCCAGGTTATCGGAACCCAAATGGCAAACTGTGGTAGTGGGCTAAGAAGCCAGAAATCACTGAATTCCCGCGTTGCGCCTGCACGATCGCTGTGGTAACTGGACTGTCCTAAATGTTGCTTGTTTTGGGGGAGAGTTGGGAATAAAAAAAAAACAAGATAATGGGGATGACAATAAATAAATCACTTATTGTATATACTTATGGTTATGTATATCTGTTATAATACTGAAGATTATATGATTGAAATGCATATTGTTGTTTATGTATGTGTATTGTCTTAATATTCACCCTTGGGAATATGTGGTAGAGTCCATGTGGGTGGGGCATTCGGATTAAAAAGCCAAACCTGCGTATTTGTTGAGGTGGATTGTAGTTGGAGACAAACCTTGGAGTGTCTGGTGTGTAGTACCTTTTCTGTCAAAGGTTTTAATAGCAAAGTGTTGTGTTGTACATATTCTTGTAAATATTCCCTCAATTTTTCTCCTTTTCCCTATTTTTCTCCTTTTCCCTATGTCTATTCATATGGATATCACTTGTACATATTCTGTGCACTTTGGTGGACTGTAAATAGACTGATTTATTACGGTCACTGTCAATAAAACCACCTTTGCATGGAAGTGCTATTGTGGCCCTGCCATCATTTTCTTTTGTGACCAGTTTTCCATCACACCTCGTCACAGCACAACACAATGCCTTTAAAAGGCGCCTGCAAAATACGTCATTAGCTTTTTGTCTTCAGAAAGTCTGTTTGTCTAGCGTGTAGCCAGGCAAGTTTAGCGAGGGGGAATTAGTGACTTATTTGAGGAAAAGAAGTCAGAGTTTTTGAAAGCGTTATGGCCTCTTAAAACTTTAGAAAGTGCGTGCCACCATATTTATTATGGTGGGTGACACTCATCTTATGCTGCATTTACGGTGGGTAACACTCATCTTATGCTCATCTTATGCTGCTGCATTTGAGGAGCTGGTAGAGGTTGTTCCTCGTGCTGTCAAGAAGCTGAGCCTTAAGTGGCCAGATAAACGACAGCACATTAAAACATCCAAGTTGGATGATAGGTTCCTTTCAAAAGACAAAAAAAAGACAAAAGCCTCCCCGTCGTAATCTCCCATTCTTCCCTGATCTTCATGCTGAGGTAGTGAGGTCATGTAAGAATCTATCGGATAATTTTTCATCCATTGTGGGTTTGCACGAGCATGGGTATGGAGTGATGCCCAGGGTTAAAGAGACACTTGCGGGCTATCTCTTTCCCTCTACGACATTGTCGTGAAGAAAACCTGCCTTGCCCTTGTTTTGTAGGGTTACTTTTAACCTGGTGGGCAAGACATATGTGGCAGCAGGTCAGACTGGTGCATCACTGCGCACCATGGCGGTTCTGCAGGCGTACCAGGCTGACTTGCTTTAAGACTTAGACCAGGGCGAAGGGTTGGAACCGGATGCAGTTCAGCACAGATCTTGGCCTCCATGCCACCAAGCAGACAGCCATTCAAGACCTTCCTTTGGATGACCCGGTTGCACCTCAGGGTCTGTTTGGCAACGCAGTGAGCGCCGTCATTGACAGATATTGGGAGGCTGAACAGCAATCGGAGGTGTTAAGGGAGCTCCTCCCCTGCTGTGGTCAGGCCGCTGTGGCTTCAGGTGGCCCGCCCACTACGTCTCCTGTATCCGCTACTGCCTATAGGCAGCAGCAGAAGGCCAGCGTGGCTGCTCGGGCTCTCCCTCAAAGATGAAAGGGGCCTGGTAGCATATGCAGAGGAAATTTGATCTGAGGACTGTAATCTTCTCAAAGGCTGCAAAGAAGAAAAGCACATGACCCAGCAGCATCTTGGGGGCCAGCCCCATCAAGGGGGTTCCCTGTGCAAAATGTAAGGTCAAACCCCCCTCAAAGCCCCATTGCAACCTTCTACTTTCCCTGCCAACTTAGGTGTTTCGGGGGATAGTAGTGCCTGACAAATTCTGTGTCCAGACTTCTCTTGCCAGTCCTCTGCTTCAAGGGACTAGACAGATAGACAGGATGGTACCTCTCTTGGGCTTTCTGGAAGCTTCTGCCCAGTTTGTCCCCATGGCTGTTAAGAACTGTAGAGAGAGGGTACAGAATTCAATTTGCCTCCTGTCCTTCTCATTTCAATTGCATTCTTTAAACTGTGGTAGAAGGAGAGTAGCATTTAGTCTTGGCCCGGTAACTGGAGAATCTCTTGGCAAAAGGGGCTATAGAATGTGTTTCCCCTCACTTGAGAGCTCTAGCTCAGATCCAGCTGAGGCCTTTCTGTCACACGCAGGTCCCTTTTTTGGATCTTACCATTGTGTTAAGGGGTTTATCTCTGGCTCAGGGTGAGCCCCTAGAGTAAGCCTTGGATAAGTTTCTGACTCTAAAGTTGGCTCTACTTTTAGCGCTTACATTGCTCAAAAGAGTGGGTGATCTACAGGCTTTTTCTGTAGACCCTGCCTGTTTGGATTTTGCCCCTGGCTTTGTCAAATCCATTTTGCACCCTAAATCAGACTACATACCTAAGGTGCCCACTGCAGCTGGTCACTCTTTGGTACTCCATCTGGGGGTAGGCTCTTCCTTACTGTGGCATAGTGGGTATTTCCTCCCCATAGCAGCAAGCATCAAGCATGACACAGCATCGAGTTCCATCGAAAGGGAATGTCTTAGGTACCATATGTAACCTGGTTCCCTAAGATGCTGCGTCACTTTCCAACACTTTCGGCTCACTTGCACAGTCTTTCTTCAGACTTAAACTGATTACGTATTTTGCAGGAGCCTTTTAAAGGCATTGTGGTGTGCAATGTGGTGCGCAATGCTCACGTGCTAAATGCTCACATCCTAAATCAGAATCTGAACAGCAATTGAAAGAAGTGGATTAGTGTTGGCACGTTTCAGTATAGCTTTTATGCAGTAACACATGTTTAAAAAGAATTTAGAGTCAGTACAGAAGTGCACAGTAAAAACATAACATTACATTAAAAAAAATGTATAAAACAAGTACTGCAAAACACAGAAAATAATGCATGATTTGCAATTTACAATAAAAAACTATTGGTTACAATTTTACTAACTATAAGTAACTCTGTAACTACAGGTCAGCTAACTCTCATTCATTTGCAATCACGTCAGCTAACTCAGAGTATTAATATACTGTTAGGATAAGGTTAGAGTTGGGGTTTTTAGAATAAGTTGAGTGATAAAATGTGGAAATAGTAGTTATGTTGTGTGGCACCCCATTCGCACATTAATTATGTACCACAATTATGCATTATCTTTTGCAGCAGGTTCTGTCAGCAAAGATAACTCGAAGAAATACAAAAGTACAGGTAAATTAAATGCCCCAAGAAGAGTTTTCGTGGCACTGTTCAGGCTGACCCAAATCTGGTTCTCAGACCTAATATCTCTCCTGGAGTCTCCGGAGAGGTTCTAGTCTGGAGGGATCTTCTGTTTCAGTCTTTCAGCCCTGACTGGAAATTTGGCAGCTGTGGGTCTGACCCGTGAAGGGAGCCACCTTGTAGATGCTGGTCTCTCAGCTGATGTTGTAGAGACCATTCTGAGTTCCAGAGCGCCATCTACTAGGAGACTGTATGCCCTGAAGTGGCAGTTTTTTGTGTCATGGTGTGAGCCAAACCATGTTTATCCAGTGCACTGCCCTATTGTCACAACGTGGAAGGGATGAGACCAAAGACTGAGGTGAGTAGAATAACAATAGTAGAATTTATTAAACCAAATGGCAGTAACAGGAGTATATCTGTATGAAAGCAAAGCTTATCTGACGGTCCTTGATGTAGATAGTAGCAGGTAAATGAATTAGGAACAGAGGAGACCAGGAATCAATACAAAGTCCAATGGAACAGCATAGAGTCTGGAGCTAACATAGGGGATGTGAATGGTAGACCAGACAATGAGTAACTGAGAGAGAGCAAATTAAATAGGATGGTAGTAATTGGTTCCAGGTGGAGATGATTAGAATTCTGGTGATGATGATCTGGTGGGCGGTGCTCTGGATGTAGTAGGTGGTTGTGGAGAATGCCTGACACCTATTAGTTTAGTGCTGGAATTCTTTTAAGAGTGCCTCTCTCTGCAGGGTTAGCTCCTGCTAACCTCAAGGTTTATGTGGCTACTCTTTCTGTTAGCCATGAACCAGTTGATGGAGCCTCAGTTATGAGACACCCTTTGTTGTCTCGTTTTCTAAGTATTATAATATGTTACAATGATTACATTGATTAAATGATTACAGAATCCTAAGCTATGTATATGTCAGCAGTCTCCCAGTAAGCAACCCAACAGGGCGACAGTGGCAAGAAACCAAAACTCCAGCGATGTATAGATGGAAAAAAAAACCTTGGGAGAAACCAGGCTTAGCTGGGAGGGCCAGTTCTCCTCTGGCACGTTAAAGCTGCAATTTGTAACTTTCCTGGATATAAACGTAGTGCTGGTAGTAGCGATTTAAAACTATTGGGTCTGATTTTGTCAAACACTAAGGAATGTTACAAGCAGAGGCGGCAGAATGTTACCAATTGCAGCTACAACATCTCGCTGCTGTGACAGAGCAGGGAACAAATATGGAATTAAGCTATTCTAGGGGTTGGTAAGTATGTTAATAGTTTATTAAAGTCCATTATAGTCCCATTGATCTGTCACTGGTTGTCCCATCCTGTCTCCGCCACCATCCAGCCCTGACACAGCTGGCTACAGGACCTTGGGGAAATAAAAGACAGACAGACTTAGTGAGAGCCAGCAGATCTGTTCTTATGGGAAGTTTTCTGGTTCTGGTTTACCTTCGACTCAATCTAGATTTAAACTGACATAATGTATCCCGGACAACACTGGGTAAACTGTTCCAGAGTTTGGGCGCCAAATATAAAAAATAAAGAACTGTAATAAGAAAGGAGTTTACTCAGGTACTGAGGAGCTAGCCCATCCAGGCCTGTAGGTGATTAACAGAATTTTAAAGTTTATACAGTATTTAATGGGTAGCCAGTGCAGTCTGGACAGAACCGGGCTAATGTGGTCATACTTTCCTCGTCATCCTGCATTCAAGAACACAGATAGACCCGTCATTATCCTTATACCACGCCAGCAAGACTCAAAGTTCTATGCTCACCTGCTCAGGTCAATTTCCTTGTTTACCTGCATCTGTTCAATAAATGATCCATTACTAATCCTCATTTGTGTGTCCGTGTACCGTTACAGTGTCGTAGTTTTGATATATTTTTAAGGTGAAAAAAATTCAGTTTTACAGATATGGGAAATGTGGTTTTCGAAAAGGACACCCAAATTCTTAGCTGATTTAGTTTCGTCCAAGAAAGAACGTATCTGTAAAGACACCACTTTTTCCAAGTATTTTGGAAATAAAAGGTAAATTTGAGATGGGCCTAAAACTTACTAGTTCCCTGGGGTCAAGTTGTGGTTTTTTAATAAGAGGTTTAATAACCGCCAGCTTGTAAGACCTAGGGACATACCCCAACATCAGTGATGAATTATTAATACGATGTAGAGGGTCTATAGTTTCAGGAAGCATCTCCTTCAGTAAGCTGGTAGGTATAGGATCTAGCATACATGTTGCTGATTTAGATTTGATTATTGTTGACAGAGTATCCTTATTTATACTAAAGAATGATTGGAGTTGTTCCTTGGGCAAATTGTGATGTGTTATCTGTTCCGATGGCGTTGCAGGCATTTGGGTTTGTGTTTGGGTTTTCTTCTATAAGATTTGAAAAGTAGGCAGATTTGGAGCTTTAAATGCTTTTCGATATTTTGAAATACTGTCCTTCCATGCTATACGAAATACCTCTAGTTTAGTTTATTTCCAATTTCTCTCCATTTTCCAGGCAGTTCTTTTTAGGGTGTGTGTATGCTCGTTATATCAAGGCATTGGGCTGCTGTCCTTTATCTTCTTTAAGCGTATGGGAGCAACTTTATCTAAGGTGTTAGAAAAAAGGGAGTTAATGTTTTCTGTTGCGCTATTAAGGTTTTCAAAGTTATCTGTTGTGCTAAAAAATTGAGACCGGTCGGGAAGATTAATCGGGAAGATTAGTAAAACAATCTTTAGTGGCAGAAGTTATTGTTCTACTGTATTTGTAGGAATAAGCTGATTTTGCAATCATAGGTAAATGTATTAAACTGAACACCAGATAATGATCTGAAATGTCTTCACATCACTGCTGCAGGATATTAACGTCATCAACATTTACACCATATGACAGTATTAAATCTAAAGTATGATTATGACAGTGAGTGGGTCCTGACACATGCTGTGAAACCCTGATAGAGTTTAAAATGTCTTTGAAAGCCAAACACAATGCATCTTTTTCATTATCCACATAAAATCGCCAACAATTAAGACTTGATCTGTGGTCAATACTACTTCTGATAGAAAGTCAGCAAATGCTTTAAAGTCTGTGTGGTAACCTGGTGGCCTGTATACCGTAGCCAGTAGGAATGACAGACTTGATTTATCATTTACACCAGATGACGTTATATTGAGCACCGTTACTTCAAAAGAATTGTATCTGAAATCAGTTCTCTTTAAAAATATTCTTTAAAAATATTCTTATAAAGTGCAGCAACACCACCTCCTTTGCCTTTTGGACGAGGTTCATGCTTGTAACAATAATTTTGGGGGATGGACTCATTTAATATTATGTAATAATCTTGTTTCAGTCATGTTTCAGTCAAGCACAGAACATCTAGGTTATGATCTGTGGTCATATAATTAATGAAAAGCGCTTTTTTAGATTAGTTTAACATTGATTAGGTTGCCATTTAGATAATAATACTGAGATATACAAAAAAACCCCCCACAAAAACAGAAAAATTATCAGACAAGTTCAACACAACACATGGTATTTTTGCAAACAGTATGTGCAAGATGTATATTAATAAAACAATATATGGATACTAGGTTTATAGTTAGTTTATGAATAAAGAGTTGACTGAACTGATATAAAATAAAACACATTTGGACCAGAAACACCTGTCATTGCATGTGAAAGCTCACACCTCTCTCAGTGGTCTATGGAGAGGTAGTCTATTCAGACTGCCAACTAAAACATTATTTACTTCTGTGACTATGAGACATTTAGTCAATTAACTCAGTGTATTTTCATTGTGGTAGATTTGAATGTGGGAAATTAATAACATTTTTGACCTACTGTAGTGCAGTCTCCTATTACAATACCTGCCTTAAAATACCTCCAATACCACTGCGGTAATCAGACATTACTTTAATTACCACCTACATCATTCTATTCACAAAAATAACAATAATAATAATAACAAATCTGAAAGATACTTAGACTGTTAGTTCCTTCAGCTAAAAATAATGTAAACATTATTTCTAGCGCCGTCTGTGGTGTCTGGCCATTCTATAACATGTTCTTAATTTTAATGCACACATTACTTTCTGACTGTATTGGCTACTGATTCAGCTAAGTGTAAAATGTGCAGTTCAACATTTCTTATGAATGAATTGACTTTTTTGTCAGTATTGTTTGTAAATTCAGCATTCTGTGAGAAAGACATAGAAGGCACATTTACTTTTTGGTTTCTTTTAACCTTTTAATGGTATAAATGGTTCAGATTTGTTTCACACATCCTGCATTTGTGGTACTGGTGTCCATATTAAAAAGTTACATCATTTACGATGTTACAAAAGCAGCAATGAAAGTATAGTTTTGGCTCTTGAATTAAATTTCATGACAATCATGTTTTGTATTACTTCCATTTTAAGTACAATCGTTCCGTCCACTTATAATAATAATTTAGTGAATAGTTTATCTAAACATTAAGAGTCTGTCATCATGTCGTTCAAAAACCTGTATGACTTTCTTTTGTTCATGGAACACAAAAAGGCAAATGATTTCGAAGAATAACCCTATAAATGACAAAAAGGCAAAAAGGTAAATTTGTCACGAATTCAGTCCATGTGGCTCCCTCTACTGACCGCCAGCGGGAACCATCCCTCGAATTCTAAGACTACATTTCCCATCAACCCCGTACCTGGCCACGCCCTTCCCAGACTCATTGCGAAGTCTAGTTTTGCCCTGGCAGCTATTCTAAACGTTTTCCCTCTGGTTTTGGATTGCTTGTTATCACCTGGACTGCTTACCTGTATATGATTGTTCTCTGCCTGCCTCTTGACCCTGCCTGTCCCCTGGTTTATGTTTTGGATTGCTGCCTGCCCTGAACACTGCCTGGTATTCTGTTTACGTTTTTGCTCTCTCTGCCTCTGATATATCTGTTTGCTGTGTTTAACCCTTGCCTGTTTGACTACGTTGTTGAATAAAGTCTGCATATGGATCTTAACAAGCCTGAGACCTCATTACAATAAGGAACAAATCCGGAAATCGTCAATAAAACACTTCTGTGTGTGATGTTGCTACAATATTGAAACTTTTCTTAAAATTATAAGTAAACTTAGGGTAAAGAGTTAATTTTGCAATCTGACCGCAGACACAGGTGTGATTGGATCAAAGGTAAATTTACAATGTACAATTAGAGTGACTAAACAGGAATGAGGACAATTGAAGTAATATTGGGGCTCAGACAAAAAACAACATATCTATATCTACCATACTATACTTGTCACGATCTCACCTGCCACGCCCACTCCATCACGTTCCGATCGCCATCACTTGCTGCACTTTATCATTCAGATCACCCGCACCTGTTCCTCACCAGAGACTACCATTCGTCATCCGGTCTCGTCAATACGTGGTAGACTCCTACCGGTATCGTATGCTAATCCCTTGATCATGTACCAACCTGTATTCCTAACCTGTGTTCCCTAGTCTATGTCCTGTTTGGCTGGTGTGTGTCCGTGTGTTCTCCTGGTTTCTCCGCTCTCCATCCTCCCACGCCATAGGATCCGAAACTCTCTCCGTCGACCCACGCCATACTATAAATACAATAAATCTGTCATCTTTATGCTTCACCCCTGTATCCACGTATCGTTACTGTACTGTACTGTACTGTACTGTACTGTACTGTACTGTACTATAGCTCACACATGACTGCCCAATTCTGCCATTTTAATATCTGTGGCAACAAACTTAAATCCACCAGTTGGACTCAATAGATCTCTCACAAAAATGAACATCCACACATTAGCGTAGTGAGGACGTCATATCCTTAGACATAGATTTCATACCTCATCATTTAGAATTTCTATCATACGCATAAATCTAACCCACATACAAACCATAATGGCAATCATTCTGCATTACTAGTAGTAAAACTTTTGAGCAGATTCATTAGCCTTTTTTTTTTACTAATGACCAGCTAAAATGCCCCCTCAAGTTCCCTTTCAGGAACTCAAGCTGCGTCGAAACGCTATGGGAACGCCTCCAGCGTTTATAGGCTCTGAATCATGTGTCAAATCATCCAATTGGGGGGCGGAACGTCACAGGCGGGGTGACGTCACGACCAGGAAGCTATAAAACGCCGGCAGCTTTGTTCATTCAGCAAAGCGCTCTGTGTCATTTGTCTGTGTCTGTCACTTGTTAACTTTGTAGAAGTTGTCTTGCGTGATTTTGTCTCTGTCTTTTAGATATTATCATGCCAACAGCAAAAGCTAAGAGTGATAAAGGGGGTACCGATCAACATTTCAGGCTGTGTGTTCCTCCCTGCCTGCGTTATATAACGGGTGGGGATACACACAGTCTGTGTGTTGTTTGCTTGGGAGCGAGGCATGCTCAGTCAGCTCTTGAGGGGGCTGACTGTGTGCATTGTGAGCGCTTGCCACTGTGCACCCTTCGCTCCCTGAGGGCTCCCCTTTAGGAGGGAGCCTTCGCCAGTGTTCCCCGCGGTGCTGGTCCTGCTTCTGTTGAGGCAGAGCGGAGGATGCATTCGTGGGGTTCACAAATGGACCTTATGGAGGGAATTGAGAAGGGCGCTGCCCTATCTCTTTCCTCACCCACTAGGTCCTCCACTCTCTCTCTGGGTTCGGAAGCCCGCAGTGCGGTTACTTCCCCCTAGGGGAAGGGCTCATCCCTTCGCCTCTCCTCCACAGAAGAACTGGAGGTTGAGAGCGTTGAGGAGCCCCCTGTTTCGCCAAAGTATGAGGAGTTAGTGGAGGTTATAACTCGTGCTGTGGCCAAGCTTAACATTAGTTGGCCCACCGAGCAGCAGACTGCTTCGCATAAAAGTTTATTAGATTAACGTTTTCTTCACGGACAGTCTGCACGTCCACGTAGACCTGTCTTTGCGTGTTACGAAGGAGACCGCCTGGGCAATTGGGCGGTCTATGGCAGCCCTAGTAGCCGCAAAGAGGCATCTTTGGTTGACCCTGTCCGACATTAAAGGGAAAGACAGGGTCTTCCTGTTGGACGCCCGGCTTGAGCCTTCTGGGCTGTTTGGCAACGCTGTACACTCTGTTGTCAACAGGTTCCAGGAGGCTCGTAAGCAGGCGGAGGCATTCCAATGGTTTCTCCCTCGCTGATCTCTTTCTCTGGGGGTTGTTAGGCGGTAACAGCCCCAGCCTTGTACAAGCTCCTCATACCATCTGGCGCAAAAACAGCATTGCGTCCCGTTCTCCCCCCTTAAGGGTGCGGGTTACGTGGGGCTCAGCTTCGAAGCCCGGTAGATCGAGACAGGATTTGCGGACCGTCTTGGTCTCCAAGAGGGCTTCGAGGAAACAGTCCTGACTATCCTTGGTCAGGACCTCAGAGAGTAGCCCCACCTGGGTGGCAACGGGCATTGACATCGCTCGTTCCTCCTCAGGGCCCCCTTCTACCCACTCTGGTGGATTCCACCCAGGCTCTAGTTTTGGAAAGAGAAGTAGAGTCTCTCTTAGGGAAGGAGGCCATAGAGTTAGTTCCTCCTCAGCTCAGGGAATCAGGGCATTACAATCGCTACTTCGTAGTTCCAAAGAAAGATGGGGGGATGCATCCTATCTTAGATTTGCGTCTTTTGAACCGTTCAGTCATAAAACTGAAGTTCAAGATGCTCACTGTGAAGCAGGTCGTGAACCAGATCAGGTCTGAGGACTGGTTTGTCACGATAGATCTGAAAGATGCATACTTCCACATCCCCATTTTTCCTGCACACAGAAAGTTCCTGAGGTTTGCTTTCAGGGGCAAAGCTTACCAGTATCGGGTGCTTCCTTTCGGCCTAGCACTCTCACCCCGCACTTTCACAAAAGTTGTGGATGCAG